>JACATO010000310.1:2012500-2165600 GCA_018389105.1 Nautilus pompilius | reverse complement strand
CATATTTAATAAGACGACTGAAGAAAAAAGTCGCAAAAAATCTAAAGCAGTAGCCAGCCTGACAGAATTACTCTTAGAAGTAAAGTTGTTTAAACTAAATAAATCAAAGCAACGTGGCATTTACAGGGCATTAGATATGACAAATAAATAAACACGTGTCAGGGCAGATAAAAATGGTATTTTGGGTCTTTAGAAATCATTGACCCCCCCCCACACACTGGATTTACCGAGAGATACTATGAAATTTATGCTGGAATCGTCTATAGGTTTTAGCGAAATGTTTGGTAGGTTCTCTAAAAAGAGAGGATGGGGAGAGAGAACGTCGGGGTACATCGTTGATGCCATTAGCTTACTTGGCTTTGAAAGAATTCCGTCGACCACTGAAGAGATGAAGGACGGACGCCATTTGTAAGTGAGAGCCATCCATCCTCCTCTCTCAGTTCGAGGCGGAGCTAAAGACACATGGCGGCTGGCTTAATGCCGGCCGGCTGCTCATTAGTTCCCGAGATATTAAATCTGGAGAGTGGAGCAGCGGCTACGAGTTGTGGTTGGAAAAGTTATCCGCTAATTACGTTGACACCGATTGCTTGGCGGATCTCGCTCGCGCGCGTGTGTGCGCGGGGAAACGTAAAGATATCAGTTCGGGACGCCATTTTCGAAGTCTTCTGACATGGTGCACGCACGCACGCATGCGCGTTGAATTATTTACGTCAAGAATAAGGACATGGTCGTACATTTCTCAAGGAATGGTATAATCACTTTACTGGCAACAGTAGTTAATGTACTAGTCCAAGACAGTTAAACATTATTGCTAAAGTAAAGTTTTAGCGATAGAAAGCTGTGGCCAAGCGTAATTATATAAGTGAGCGAGTGGGCTCTACACTGCCTCGCGAAAACAATTAGATACCCTTACTGGTAGTTTCTTTAGCAGCCAGTTGTCAGTCAGGGTGACATATGAACACGTCGTGGCACTGATTCCTCAAGTTTCCGGATGACAACGAGCTTCAGTTTTTTCTTTCTTTCAACCAATATGTTCACGCCATACCGGACGGAGTTGATGGCAGTGAAGTAAATCAGACTCTCTCAATGGGGCTTCGGTCCGATGATTGCGGTGGCCAGAGAAACGACGTCGGAAGTCCACCTTGTCGTGCTTAAATTAATCATGAAGAACATGAAGGACGACTTCAGAAATATCCATCGCCCTGGGTTAGAAACTGAGAATGAGAGGGAGTTACACTTGGCCTGTCACAATGCATAAATATCCGGAGGGTGTAATGCGCTCGGGTCTATGGGATTGACAACACTGCGAAAATACTTCCCAAATTCTTAACCCTACCGGGCAAAGGAACAACACAGAAAAGATATTTTAAGTTGCCACAAACGTTTACCTGTTTGACCACATATTTCTATTGGTCGAAATTGAAAGTGCTTGAGTGCGGCGTGATACCATAATGCTATCGTTTGAATTCGGTACTGTACGAAAAGAAATAGGTAACTAGATGTTGATTTAGACCAGTATGATGCATTTTAGAAGTTTACTCCAAGAGACTTTCAGAAGTTACTGTTGCATCACCATTCTGAATGTTTCCATTTATCCGTAACCGCTGTTACGTTTCTCTATGTGGTGTGGCTGGATCGGTTCCACGTTCGGCCGTCGTAGCCGTTTATAGGTGAGCTTCATTTATCCCCTACCTGAGAGACTAAAGAGGTAAGCTCGCGGCTGCTTCGGGTAGCATAGCGAGGTCGAGGAAGTTCAAGAGGCGATCCTCTTTATTACTGCTGGGAGGGGAGATAACCTCCGCAGTACTTCGTGCCGCGAGCGGTGGAGGAAGACGCAGTCTACCTTTTCGGAAAGTAGGCATTTAGATGGGGGTTATCATGAATTCCCATTTGAATTTATTTTTCCCTCGTAGAGAGTAGTCAATACCCCGGTGGATGTCTGAAGAAAGAAGTGTGTTACAGTTCTTGGCAGTGTTCCAGGGGTTACCCATTGGAAGCGGTTCGCAAATGTAGCATCCCTGCCAGATCTCCTTGCGACCCTAGTTGCCAAGTCCGTGATTAAGTGGGGCTACGGGTCTCGTTGTGAAACGTTCTCAATGTTTGCCATATTTAATGGAGCTCCTGATCGGGGGTTAGTTTGCTCTTATTCTATACTATTCAACTATCTTTGTTTTTTTAGTATTTAACGAATAGCAACTGGAATCTTTTCTCCCCCCCCCCTGCAGTGAGGCTGAGCAACCCCATCTTTTGTCTTTTCCAGATGACCTGGAATACATCGGTGAAGGTCGAGAATGCGTCAACTGTGGGGCGATGTCCACGCCCCTATGGCGGCGGGACAACACCGGCCACTATCTGTGCAATGCTTGTGGCTTGTACCACAAAATGAACGGCATCAATCGGCCTCTAGACAAATCCCCCAAAATTACGGTGAGTATAGTCAGGTGGGACTTCCGGGAGTCCAGGTCGACTGCCCAGCCATTGAGATCCGCCGATCGTAGTTTGCACGTTCATAGTATTTATTGTTTGTTTGTTTTTACGTTAATTTCCAAGGGATACAAAATTTAACCAAAGTTGATATTACAAATAAAAGAAGAGGCAAACGCCGTTTTCAGCAACCCACCTCGCTTCTGATCGGACTACTGGCATCGAGTGTTCCCGCTTTCATTGTCAACAGCTGAGACACACAGACATGACTCTCCTTTTGCCAAAGATTCTGAGTGGATATTGCTTCCGTTGACGTTTAGAGCGAACAAAAACCGGAGGAAAACACACATTTCCGCTTCCTGTTGGCTGCAATTATTCCGTGCTAACCCAACAGATGAAGGGTTCGATTTTCTGTAAATGCGACTCGGAAGCCGTCTGGAGTCGCGATTTCCATTAAACACACACACACACAAATGTCCTTTCGAGCCTGGCTACTTGGCGAGCGGGGTTTGACAGAAACCACGACTGGGTTGACACAAACGTAACCCGGTATGGGAGGCAACTGCGTCGTCACCGAAGCATTTTGTGACAGCTGACAGGCAATTCAACGCTGAAGAATCCTCAAAACGTTGCCGGCGTCAAACTCTCGGTCAAAACTCCCAGGTGCTTAGTGCGGACAAACAGATGGTTCAGGTCGACTTGTCAGCACATCGCGAACATGTTCACGAACTCTCGGGTTCTTGAACTCTTCTTTAGAGTCAACAGCAACAGACAAGAACACGAGAAAAGGGAAGAAGCGGTCGTGGCGATCATTTGAACGATCCTACCCGTAGCTTTTTCCTTAGGAGCATGGCGATAGGATTTTTGCATTCTAAAATGATTTTCCGTGTTATCCCGATACGGCTGCTGTTCTACAATTAACCTGCTTTCTTGTCAAAAGAAGGCACGCGCTCACCCAGCTACCGTTGCTAAGCACGATGCTTCCGTAAAAATGGGAAGCTGTCGCGAATAGTCTCTTAACTTTTGCGAGATCGCCTCGGCATCACTATCGAAGTGGCAGAGCGGTGATGATAGTAGCACGTTGCTGAGGGATGTACTACGGCGACGGGGGAAATGGCAACACTTCTAGCTCGCCGCAGCGACCGTCGTCTAAGACGGTGAGTGGTGGCGTATACTCGACCAGAGGACCAAGAAGGGCCCTCGCCTCAGCCCGTTGTTACCGATGTTGAACAAACAGTGTTGTTTTGCTATTATCGTGTTTTGTTGACTACCGTCCCTTAAGCGTTGCATTGTGGGAAATTTAAATTGTCCTTGGGCAAATCAGTAAACCGTTCATATTCGCATCAGGTAAATCTTATTTTGGAACTCTGTGTCCGTATATGTTTAATTAATTAAAGAATGGATTAGTTTGTTCTTGATCTGTAACGTTCACATTCTGATTTTGCTTACAAAAGAACCCCGCTTGTCTGGTTTATATATAATTGGATTTCCGCAGAAAGGTCCGACTCCGATAATGGATAGTCTGTTTGAGAACGCTTGCTGTGAAATGCCGTTCTGAGCCGATTGTCTCTCTTTCTCACCTGTCTACTTTGTTGTTGTTGTTTTTTTCCTTCAAATTTCCACAGAGCGAAGTCGAAGAAGACAGAAGCAAGCGGTTCAGTGACCTCAAATACGAAAAGGTTAGTGCGCGTTTAACTGATTGGTTGGCTCCGAGTTGCGGCGGCCCACGTGCCCTTTTTCTGCTGACGTAGATCTGATGGCGAATTTTTTTTTGGGGCGGGGGTCGAGGGTGGAGAGGGGAGGAAGAGAATCTAGGGATCCGTTTCAACACGCGAGATGACAGGTGCGTCCAGGCAGAAAGCAGATGGTGCGTTATTTTGCCTCTACCGCTCTCTTAACCTCCGCGTACGTCCCTCTCTCTCCTCCTCCTCCCAGGAGGAGAAGGGCGGAGGGGAAAACAAGCTGCGCACGTTTGTATACATAGTCCCGGCGAATTCCTCTCTCTTGTTTTCGGTGTCAGTTTGGTCCCCGCCGGAATTAAGTTAATGACTCCCCTGTCTGTGTCAACAGCTTAGAAACGCAAGAAGGGGCGAGTTGTAAGAACCGACCCCATCTCGTCTTCCGGCTCGTTGCTCCAGCTGGCCGCGGGGGTAACTTGAGCGGCGATCTGTTTGTTCTACCCGTACTTCGTATGGCGACCGCTAAGTGCCGAATGACAATTCCGCCTCTTTAAATCACATACATCGAGAATTCTCTTACACCACCATTTCTCGGTATCCGCCCCCCCCCTTTTTTGACTAATTGGAGAAAAGTGCATACAGGCTACAATAAAATGATAATATTTGCTGATTTTCATCCTTCAACGAACGGTCCGATCCCGCTAGGGGCACTACCCGAACTACGATCTTTAACGACATTACATTTTTTCTTTGCGGTAATAAGGAAATGAAAATAATCAAAGTTTGTTATTACGGGAGGTAATACGTTCCAACCAAGGGAGATAATAGCTGGAATTAAGAGTTCTCCCTCCATCTGTTATTTCTCTTCTGAAACTGGCATCTTTTCACTTTGAAATCAGGACGATAAAAGTGAATGAATTAAAATGAATTTTAAAAAATAACTTTGCTTGTTACAGAAAAAAAAGGGGGGGTGTGCGCGTTATTTTACTCAAACTATCTCAGATATCCCAGGGTGGTTGAGTAAGCGACGCATAACTTTTTATCTTTATTAATTCTTCAAATCCGTTTGCATACTGAATATTAATTATTTTTTTTAAAAAAAACTTGTCTCCACTTGTCAGGTTAGAGCAACAAACCCTGACCATGGCAAGTATACGGATGTTTTGATGTAAATTGTGAATTTATTGAGGAAAAGACAAACGTCGTCATTATGACGAGTAACAGTCGCTTTTTATCCACCTTAGAGTAGTGACATGGACGTGCGCCTCTGGCTTTCGCTACAGCGATGCACCCGTATCTCAGAGTTCACCAGACGTCTGACAGTTTTGTGGCAGTGCGTTCCGCTCGTCTTCTGTCAGGGTTTGGACCCCCAGAGAGTTTGTCTGTCCCAGAGGTTTAGGTCGAGGGGGGTGGGGCGGCAGAGCAGGCCCTGAAAGACTCGAAGGATGCCCACGACAGTTCTTGCAGGGTGGGAGGAGCAGGAGGGGGGGGACGATTTTCACTATCACCCGTGACGATAAATTGATTGCCGTGACTTCGTACGAACTGTAGGTCAACAGGTCTAAATGGCGCCTGTTCCAGGCGGCGCTGGCCCGCAACAGTTCCATCGGAAAAGAATTGGTTTTACTTCTGCGCCCACTCACGTGACGCAGCACTTCGGGCTGGAGCACCGCTAACAGGTTGCAGTAGCATCACGTCACCTTGGTTCCCGCTAAATACTAGATGGCCAAGGTATAATAACGCAAATGACTGACTCTAAGCTCCGAAGTGCCGGTGTTGGGGGATGTGTGAAATACCGGGCAGGGGCTCAGACCCTTAAAAGGGGCTTTAAAAAAAACGAGGGAATGCGCGTAATGATCTGTTTGCTTCTTTTATCTTCGCATATAATATGCGATAAACTTCGCCATGGGGGAAAGGCGTCAAATAAGCCGGATCTTTATCGCTCTGTATTCCAGGAAATCTCCCCTCATCCCACCCTCTCTCCTCTCTCTTTGGTGCTAGGTTGGCGGAAGTCAGAATATAAACTGTTAGCGACGTTCTTTGTTTTTGTTTGTTGTGAGATCAGCACGAGAACAGAAAGATGGATCTGACAATGGGCCAAAACGTCTCTCTCCATCTCCATCTCTCTCTCTCTCTCCCCATCTCCCTCTCTCTCTCCATCTCTCTCTCTCTCCCCATCTCCCTCTCTCTCCCCATCTCCTCTCTCTCTCTCCACCTCTCTTTCCCCATCTCCCTCTCTCTCTCTCTCTCCACCTCTCTCTCCCCATCTCCCTCTCTCTCTCCCCATCTCTCTCTCTCTCCACCTCTCTCTCCCCATCTCCCTCTCTCTCTCTCTCTCTCTCTCTCTTTCTCCATCTCTGTCCATCTCTCTCTCTCTCTCCTCTCTCTCCACCTCTCTCTCCCCATCTCCCTCTCTCTCTCTCTCTCTCCACCTCTCTCTCCCCATCTCTCTCTCTCTCTCCCCATCTCTCATCTGAAAAGTTTATCTTCAGCCAGAGACCCAAACACACATAAAGAACACTTTTTTTTTTATTACTCAAACGAGTCTTGGATCCCCTCCACAAACGTATGACTACCGAACTTTCTGTAGTGATGTTTGAGGGAATGACTAGATTGTGGTTGATCAGATAACCGCAACAACAACAACAACAACACAACAACAACAACAATAATAAAAGAATGACTTCCGCATAAATTAAGAGATAGACTTCGTTTAGCATTCGGCTTCAGTAATATAATAAAAGTCATCAAATTTAGTAGAATTAGATAGCCTCTTATCGACTCGTCGGAAACCGAAATCCCGTGTTCGTTCTTGTAAGGACGTCACACAGTACACACTTGCACAACTATGACGCACGACCGAACACACGCAACGCGCTGTGCACGAGATTGTGATCTGTTTCACGAGAGAGCCAGGCGGCAATGGCGTTGTCCACACAGGTTAGGAAGGTACACCAAGTTTAAATTTACTTAAATTACTTTGGCGTTGCTGAGTAGTATATGTTAAGAAAGGGTCGGGTTAATGAGTGAATCGAGTGGGTTTTATTTGATGACCCAGTCAGTGTTCCTTCGAGGTGACAACGGAAGAGAGCGGCGCATTCATACCGACAGGTTAAGGGGTAGACGGTGAGCATCGGTTCTTTTAAGTAGATCAGCGCTTGATATTTCAGGCAGGAAACCGTCGGATGGGGCTGTCCTGCGCCAACTGCGGGACGTCGACTACGACTCTGTGGCGGCGGAATAGCGAAGGGGAACCGGTGTGTAACGCGTGTGGTCTTTACTACAAATTGCACCAGGTAAGACACACACACACACACTCACACATAGAGTATACAGGATAGCCAAAGTCCATTTAAAGAGAAGTAAGAAACGTCTAGTCTGCGCGCAGTCTCGAGCATCTTTTACATGTGATGCGACGATGATGCACTGCATACTAAAGTTTATTTTATTCCGCAGGCTGGGGCTTAAAAGGAATAATTCAGACGTGATGTTAGCAAAATTAAAAAAAAAAACTACTTTCATTTAAAATGTTATATTCTACATCCTCAGTTACTGGTATTTCTTTCATTCATACTTTTTAACATTATGGAAATATTATTAAAGAGGAATTGACGATTAACATATTACTTCCCTGTAAAAATGCTTTAATTTTTTTTTTTTTTTTAATTTTAAAATCCGGTCAAGGCAGCGCCGATGTCCCTCCAAACCAGTAGGCTGCCACCAACCATTGGAAAAGGTTTCCTCTCATAATGCAGCGCGCCGCTTCCTTCTGTCGATGCGGGCGGGTTGTTACTCGCAGAATGTAAAAGACCAGTTTAAAGTGCCCCCCCCCCCCTCGGTGACGATATGTATCTCTCAGCCTTTGTTTGTGTATGCAGGTACCACGTCCATTGTCGATGAAGAAAGACGGAATTCAGACGAGAAAACGGAAGCCTAAAAACCCATCGAAACCCAAGACACCGCCAAAGGATTACCAACACGACCCAGGTATTAAAACGAAAGGCCATTTAGAGAAAATAAAAGGGTTAATGAAGACCGACAACTTTATTTACGGAATAAAACTAAATAAGGGAATTGCCTACGCGATTTGGTCTGTAAACGCCTGAAAGTTGTTAATACTTTTCGAAGGCTTTTGTTGTAGTACTTACAAACACACACCCACATCAAGGGAAATAACAATCGTGGGAATCAGTCTCATTAGTCATTAGTTACCGGAATATTAACGAGTGACTACTAGTAAAATACATATCTGACGACACCAAGCGTTTATGTCGGAACCCTGACCACACAAGACAACCATTCCTTGACAATTGATGGTCACTGCTTCCAAAACGATATAGTTTACTTAACGATACGATTGCTAAGCCCACCTCGTATACGACTATCTTCTACCGCACTCTTCGTCATACCTGGCTACCATAAAGAGCCAGACACAAACCCGCTCGCGACGCTTAAAGGGCACTAAATACGAAGGTCATTAAACGTCATGTAGGCGCGGTGTAAAGATGACATTTCACACGATAATTACACAACTTTGCTAGATCGATATATAGATTTTCGGTATTATGGGGAAAAAATATCATCTTATTATGGTTAGGAGAGTCGGCGTACGGTCGATAGCCGAGAAATACTGGGAAAAATGCGACATCTACTGTTAGGTGACGTTTCAACGGCTGGATAAGCGAACCCTGCCACTTTTGTGGATTTACCTGGTAAGAGAGTTACAATTGACGAAAGACTTCTGCTCTCACACACACATATATATATATGATTGATGACTTCCAACCTCTTATTGTTTCGATCAGAAGTACGGAACATCTTAAAGGACAAACGACGTACATACGGTGCTACATCCGAAAGGCGCACGACGAACTATGAACGTGCCAAGTGGCCGGCCGCTTATGACAATGAAGAATTCTCTCCCCACCCCCGCGACCCCTTTATTCCGCGGGGGTTACAGCAATGTTACCTTCGTCCCCAATATTTATTTATTTTTCGTTCTTTCTTTCTTTCAGACACGAAGTCCCTCCCGATGTCGTTTGCGCGGTATTCGGCTCAAAACCCCGCCGTCCTGGCGGCCCTGCACGCGCCCAGCCTGGCGCCGGTCCCCCTGACCGCGTCGTCGTCCCCGCGCACCTTGCTGCACGCCGTGCAGCCGTCGCCCATGGCGGTCGACCAGGATCTCATATTCAAGCAGCCCATAGTGGACATTTTCACGCCAGCGCCCCCCAGGGCCGTCCCCGTTCACCACGCCGACATGATCGGGCGCGACCTCGACCACCACTCGCCCTCGCCGGGAAGTCACCAAGCGGACGACGTCGTCCAGCTGAAGTCGATGACCGTGTCTCGCAGCTAGTGCAGCGCCATCGCCTCGCCGAACGGAAACTGCGACCGATGTCCTACAGAACCGGACGTCGCCGCACGACTGCGGTCCGGGCGAGACTCGACGGGACCTTTCCGGTGACGAACGCTGCCTGTCCCATCCGGTCAATGTTCCCAGCGAATGCTGAGGAATCCCCCTCAGCCACACACCCCCTCCCCATTATATTAAATCTCCCGACTTTCTTCAGTATTCGAAACTTTATCATTGTTTTGGAAAGAAAGAGAGCGAGTGAAGATGCTGACTGTGAGAGAGAATCCTGTTGTGGGCAGATTTTCAGAACTGAAAATTAATGAATAAAAGGAAGTGGGGAAAAGAAAAGCAGAGAGGAAATCTAACAGTCTTATAGAAAAGAAAGAAAAGTCGAATCAGGCTACAACAACATTATTATTATTATTATTATTATTATTATTATTATTATTATTATTATTATTATTATTATTATCAGATTTAAACCAATGACATCATTCCTTTTAAAATCTCTTAGGGCAGCTCATTTAATTCTGTGTATTTTCTCTTTTGTTGTTGTTGTTGTTGTTGTTGTTGTTGTTCATGACATTGTTCAGTTCTACACCAAGCTCAGTCACCTTTGTAATTATCCCCGACAAACAGAAAATCAGCAAATCCCACGTGATCGCCGTGGTTGGATACAGCAACGACTTCAGGTAAACCTGGGCACATCTAATCTAATATCTGACAACAGAGCGTTGGAAATAACCTATTCTCACAGCTCGTGTGTCGTTAACCGATGAGGCTGTGGAACTTGCATCCGCGGGTTTACACAAAAGAGAGAGAGAGAAGTAGATAAATAAATGGTTTGCCTTCATCTACTTCACACTTTTTTTTTTTAACAAAGCCAAACGCTGAAATGTCAAATTATCCTTTTATCGTCGGATTGATCGAATCGCAGATAACACACGATTTTAGACTATTTCAATAACGCAAAGCCAGTTAAATCTGGTTCTATGCCATTTCTAATTAGAAAAATCCCGCATCTTTAGTTTTCTTCAGAATATCTGCATTAATTTCTTTTTTTTTTTAAAAAATAAAATAAAATAAAATAGAATTGGAAATGTGATATTTAAAAAAAATATATATAACTTCATTTTTCCTTACACTAAACCGCGAACGTGTAAAGAAAGGCAAACGCGTATTTATTTACATTAAATTATTCGATAAAGATTCTCCATGTATCCAGCGCTGCAGCTATTATTTCTGTCTGTGAACGTCAGGGGGCGGTGGGTACACAGATGATGAATGTCGCTAAATCCTCAGCTAAACTTGTACGATAAGCTAACTTTGTCTTAATAATATATGTATATATATATACACACACACACACCAACAAAGCAATAAATATTGTGTTGAAAGAAAGCAATTATTGCGCTTTAAATAAACATTCCACTTAGCAATTTAGTTTTTAATTTATTTTACATTAGTTAACCTTGTTGCTTTGAATTATCTCCCTTTATTTATTATAATTAAGGGCGAAACAATACATCCAATCAAAATTACACAGCATAGCTTTAATAAATTCATAATTTTTTAAAAAAAAAATGATAATTTTACTTATATTATTAATGAATTTGAAAATGTCTACTAGGATTATTATTATTATTATTATTATTATTATTATTATTATTATTATTATTATTATTATTATTATTATTGTTTGTTGATGTTGAGTCCCCCCCTCCCGTCACATTTCGGTGTTCTCGGAACATGTACTTCAGTTTGCTCAATTTAAATGGGGAGAGACGATTGTGTACAGAAGTAAGTAGCCTTATCAGTATTGACGGAGATCTAGCAACGTTTCAGAAGAAAAATACCAGTAATTAGTACTATGCATTATTTTTTTCAGTTTGAGTATATCAATATTTATCAATAGCAAATAAGCAGATAACGTTGATGGACAAAAAGGAAATAAAAATCACATAATAAAATTGGTTAATGCTTTTTAAATGCTACACACACACACACACATGTATATATATATATATATGTGTGTGTGTGTGTGGTGTGTGTGTCAGTAATAAACTAAAATAAACCACGTTACTTTTATTAAACCACTTGCGATGAGATAACGGCAGAGACAGACGTCCACACGTTTGTTTATTTGCTTTCCAACTTATAATTATTTTCTTCTTTTTCTTTTTACGATTTGTAAAGTTGGGTATATGCAAAAATGAATTTAAAAAAAAAAAACAAATTAAGATTTATATTTATTTCGCAAAGAAATTATTGAAAGGAAATATCGATAAATATTTTGAAATAAAATGTTGATACGTGATATAATTTTTTTCTTCTTTTCTTTGTTTACCGAAGATTGGAATTAAGGATAAAATGAAACGTACCAGAACGAAGTCGGTCGGCTCGTTTTGGCGCGACCATCTACCCCACCCACCCCTGCCCCGCGACCGGTGCAGTGAGGACTGAGGTCGGAACTGCCGGGCCTGGCTTGGCGCAGGCTTGCCAACGCTTCCTAGCGGACGACCGCGGCACTACTAGCATTGGCCAGCAGGGCCGTCCATCTTGTAGGCGTCGGCTTACGCAAAGTGAAATAGCGTAATAGAACCAGACGTATGTCGAATAGTGAATAAAACCATTAAAGATAAGAAACAAATAAATATTCACTATAAAAATCCAGTAGCTATGTCGATAATTCCTGCCGAAGACGACAAGCGAGTGAGTGGCGCAAAAATCGGTCCAGTCTCTTATGGTGACTCTGGCACGGAATGCTGGGAATATTTCTAATTTTTTAATTTTTTAACGATCTCTTTATAGAAGAACAAAGAAATTATTTAGATTTAAAGTCAAACTCCCCTTCCCCCTCTTCTTGTTAGACGTATAGTGCAATTCATTTAATCGATCGACTGCTTCATTCTTGTGATGGACAGCGTTTCAAAAAAGGCTCGTGTCAGAGTATTCAACAAAACAACAACGGAATAAAAGAAAACGCGTTGGTTTTTCTGCATCTTCCATCAGGAAAAATAACCGCACCCAGTCTGTCATCGTATAATCCCCCATTCATCTAACTCCGACTGAAATCTGGAGTATTTTGGAACGCCGCTAGTTATACACGGGCACTGGAAATTAATTACGAACACACACGGATTATGCACAGATAACGACTAATTGCAAGTGAGAGACTATATAATATATGAACAATACATTATTGCAGACAATACTTTATTAAAAAAATATATAATGCGCTGTAAACTGTAGTGTTATTTGGTATGTGATGCCTTTGCTTTATATAGAGAGAGCAGGACACCTTGTTTTCATGCTCCCGTACAGGTTATCGATGTCTGACTGTGAAATATCGTTCCAAATATCCTGTAGCACGTGTCATAATTCACCCAAGCTGTTTGGTTGCCCTTTGACATTCTCACAGGCTATATACAGCCTCACATACTCTCAATGTCGCTTATATCAAAATTTTATGCAGGCCAAGGCATCTTCGTGAATGTTCCATCATCCTCCTAAGGTTCCAGGCAGTATTAAAAGAATTTTTTTTTACCACATTGGCTATGCTTTTGGGGGTCATTATCATCATGTTACAGGATGAATCTCCCCACGCCTAATGAGATGTCTTAAGAGAATAGCGTGATGGATGAAAACCTGTACCAGTCGGAGTTCAGTATGTCTTCGATCTCCGACACCCTCGGCTGATAATGCTTTTATAGTCTTTCTGGTGATGTGGCACTTTCTGATTGCTTGTATGACAGCCAATCACAGTGTACTATATCAACACGTGACCGTACTAATGCAGCTTTACACTCTTACAGATAACATTCGAGTCTATCACGGGATATTTGCATTTTTTTTAAAACCCAGTTTCCCGACTTTTTTCATAATTATTCCCAATTCTGTGTGTCCGCTGTACGCTTATTTAAAGGAAGAGGAAAACTAACTCACCGTAACACGTAAAGATTTGTATTCCAGCAAATTCCTTACCCGCAAAACGGCAGAAAATAAAAGAAGACTATTTTCGTCTCCCAGAGCACGTTTCAATTTTAGTGCGATCAGTAGTATCTCGTCCGCGCAGCCTATTGCGCAGTTTCTCTTCATCTCAGACTGATCAGCGACATCTTTCGGCCCCTGCAGCCCGAGAGTGACCGCGATTTAGTGAGAACTTACGAAATCGTGTGTGACGTCACAGATGACCAGTCGATGTACGAATTACTAACTAATCACTTGCTGGAAAAATGTATTGTAAGATGGCCATCGTTTCGATCACCCCCCCATTCCTACAGCGCGCCCCCCAAGAGTCAGAACGAGGCAAAATGTAAAGAAATGCTGCGTGTCCATATCGCGTTATTTAGCGTGCCATCACCGCCTCACTCCGCCACACTATTCCAGCTTGATGCTGTCCCCGTGAAGTCTAACTCTGCGCAAGTACCTATGTTACTTCTTCAGCTGACGTTCGCATCTTAAAAAAAAAAAAAAAAAATTCTCGGCCGATCTCGGGAATGTTCGGCCTGCCGAGTTTTAACGAGAAGACCGGTCCAAATCACCAGAAATAAACTTCATGCGTAGTGCGCGAATGATCTCTATCTAATCATGTATCTGAATTTAAAACAGAAAAAAAGAAACAACAACAACAAAAAATAGAAGCAATAATAATAATTTAATAAAGAAGCAGACGGCCAGGGTTAATAAGGTCGCCGAGTCACAAGCGTGTTTGACATGGCGTCTATGGTTCGTCGGTTGCTGACGATAAACCGAGTTGTCACAAATGAACCGGTTTTCATGGGTCATGTTGACACGGAGATTCGCTTGGTTCCAAGATGCAAACACGGTAAATTTGAAGACTTAACTATTGCGACTGAAAGCTACGTGCGCGGTTCTTTACGTAGGCGAACAGAATGTTTGGGGAGGGGAGTAAGGGGAGGGAATTGAGTTTGGCATCGTTCGCTGATAAAACTGCCACGTGACTAGACGCACGTTTTGAGAAGAAATCCCCCCGCGGCTCTGATTCCCTTTGCGGTCGCTGCCACATGTAAATAATGGACACCTACCCATCAGCCTCTCTTCTGCATTCGGTGACCTTTAAACTTCCGGTTCTGCAACAATTAGTCAGCGAGTTTATGTTGCTTTTGACTTTTGGGAATCCTACAACTTAGTATCATGTTTGGCTATCACGTGTCTGACGTGTTTAAACCAAACAGCGAATTTTCTTCTAGAAAGTTTTTTTTCTAAAAAGCTGTGAAAATCATAAAATAAATAATTAATTAATTAATTTAAAAATTGCGATAAAGAAAAACGACAACAATAGATGTAAATAAATGGTAGCGACAAGAATCTAATAACCGCTGTAACATCCGCTAGAATGCGATGCCCCGCTGCTTAGAGTTAGGGGGGGGGGTTCGTGTATTCCCAAGTCTTTAGATTAAATATTCAATTTAAACATTTTAAAATAAATTATTGTGTCGTTTACTGTCAGAGTTTTTTCCACATAATTACGTATTCTGACACTTTTTAAAAGTTCATTATTTTCCAGAATATGTATAAAATTCGTACCCGAATGTAGCCAGGCAATGTGGCTCAGTGGTGAGTGTGTTGGCATCAGGACCTTAAGGGTCCTGAGTTCAATTCTTGCTGCTGGCACACTGTTGTGACCCTTGAGCGAGGTACTTTACTGGCACTGCTCCAGATGCTGCTGGCGAGTGGCCTGTGTAGGAGGCACTCGGACAGAGGAACCAAAAGCGTGGGACGCTCTGTAGCCATGCCAGAGGCAAGTCTCCTATGACAAGGAAAAGTCAGAAGAATAAACCGCTGCTGAAGACGGATGCGCTGGCCACTCTTATGAAATGAGTGATCGAAGAAGTACCCGAATGTACAGCTGAGAGTCAGGGAAACAAGATTACATACCTGTGTTTTTTTCATTATACCTGATAAAAACCACGAACTCCATAAACCAATATAGTAGTACTAAAGTTCAGCCTGTGCCAAAGATAAAAGTGAAAGAGACTGCAGTACTTGGTTTTGAGACTCTCTTAATAAGAGCAAATTCTTTGCAATGGACGACAGTGGGTTAGGGATCAATGTTGAAGAATTCTAGAGCGAACAGACGACTTGCAGTTGCAATGTTCAACATAAGACGACGTTATGCGCAGGGTAATCATTTCTGTGGTGATATGGACTTTCCCACTCCTGTCCTTGCCACCACGTAAAATAGCAACAGAACCGAAATTCGCAGAGCTCAGTTAGGAGGCAGTCAGCCGCTAAAGGATGCGCACAGGTTAGCTCAATATGATGGGAATGAATATCATCGTTTGTTGAGATGGAGGGACCGGATGTGGCTGTCAGCGAGCCGATGTGTGCATTCAGCGGTGTTATTTAAAAGTTAAGCGTAGTGATAAAGAAGCACTTGACAACGTTTCTTTAAAATACTGACAAGATATGGATAAGAAAGACCAAAACAGCATCTCCTCAGCCTCAAAAGACCAGAAAAAGAGGCCAGCAAGGTAAACATTATCAGTAAAAGGGCAATGTGCGTGAAAATGGCGGCTTCTCCTGACAAACTTAGAGTACTACATTGGACTGTCATTTGTAACTATATTTCATTCTTTTTGCGGCGGGAGAATTCACGAATTTGAGTTTTAGTCATGTTTATAATCTTAAACTGAATAAACCCCCCAAAAATATTGTATAGAAAGTTGAAAATTTTAAGGCAGTCAAAAGTAGATTGTAAGTAGTTGATTTTTTTTTTTTTTTGGGATCATGTGAGCTATTAAGCGTAAGCAAAATCTTCACACTACAAACGGGTCTGTATATAAAGTGAAAGTAAAGCCTGAATATACAGGGATGTTGCATTTTATCTCGTCGGTGCTGTGATGCTCTGACGTACGAGATCAAATCTTTGCAAAATGGCAGGGGCAGGCTATGAATAAGAAAAAAACTTGCGTCGATTAAACCGACAAGCAGTTTCCATCAGGCCGGTTCGGTCTCGAACTAAGATTAAAGTTTCAAAGACTAATGACTGACTGGCAGAGAGAGGGGTTTTGCTAGGTGCTTAGCTATTGGCTGCCATCGGCACTAATCCATACCATGTGATCACCTGCGTTTTACATAAGAAAACGAATTTGTGTGTGTGTGTGTGTGTGTGTTATATAACATTTAATCCGTTAAAAGTTCGTTTTGTTTTGCGCTGTAACCTTTGTTTATTTTTTGGCTTTGGATTCACCCCAAGGAAATAAGAAATAACGACTGAGAAAGACGTAGTTGGAAAGTTATTTAGGCGGAAATTTAGCACTGAGATGGAATCATCTCGTTCTGGGTTTAGATGGTTTGACGTCATCACCCGGACCATGAATCTGTGAAAATCAGATGCCAACAAATTTTATATTGCGACCTTTAATCAAAATTTAAAATTTTTATGTTAGGTTATTTTGTGCATTAAAGCGTAATACCGAATAGAAGTTAACATCCTTTGCTTACATAAAGTGTTAGGTTATTTCCCCTTATAGTTTTACTCTGCAATTCCTAATTTCTTTTCACGATGCTATTAGAATTCTGCCCGGTGAAGTTATTATTATTATTACATATTTCACTAGTATTTCTTAATCTTCTCTTAAACCTCAATATGCTTCATAATTAACTTAGTTTGTCATCAAGAGCTATGTAAATATACCAAGTGAAGCAAAGATGGCAGGTCCTGATACACGGCTAGGTCTGGGACTGTAAACCGAATAGTCAATCACACCCGAGAGCAAATGGATGGAAGCTTAAAAGAAATGTGACGAAGCATAGCTAAGTTCTCAGTGGAGTGTTCTACCATGTATGCTTGCTTTACTGATTGTCAAAAATGGAGGCTGCGCAGTGCATTGTGGGAAAACCGAGTCTTTTACATTGTAGGGATTCCCGTGAAGTGTTTCCTCGTTCTTTTGTAACTTATTTCATCCTTCAAGACGTGTAACAAGTGATCCGCTTCGAGCTCAGATGTGGCGGAATTGAATTATCTCACGCCAAGGAGCTCACAAATGAGGGTCTGTAGAGCTCAATCGAGAAACGGTTACCATGGAAAAAGAAGGCAAAAATACACCATCACTTCCACCAAAACCGTTGACTACGAAGAGGCTTGCAGAGGCATTCAGCCATGGCCATCCTCAAGGATGACAGTCCAGACATGGAGTTCAGTATTACGTGTAGCCGCATAATGGAAGATGCCATACGATGTTATAAAATCTATATCAGGAGAAAAAGATGTATTTTGATGTATTCTTCAAACCTCTACCTTCAGCCAGTAAGGAAACAACAGATCCTTCCAGTAAAGTGAATAAATTTGTTAATACAAATGTTTCTTCATTCCATGTTTTTGTTTGTGCTACTTGTAACAGTGTTTTTCATGCTTTATAGTGAAAGAAAATAATACCTTAGAGCGCCACAAATTCTGAGTAAGGACGGATTCCACACATATCACATTCGAGTTACGAATTACCATTTTACGAAACGTATTTAAGGAACGCATCCCTTTTGTAAATCGAGAGATACCTGTGATGTAGGACAAGAGATGAATAATTAATATTTATTATAACACAATCAGTAGAGGTAATCTAGTTACTACTACGTCACGACTTCAGGCTTGCTTTTCATTTCATCTTTTTTTAAAAAAAAAATAACATTCTGATTACATAAATATAATGTTTTTTTTAAAAAAAAAGACGACCAATGCCAGACTGACGTATTTAAAGCTGGTACTGGCGTAATTGCGCAGATTTAAAAGAAAAATTCCGGATAAGCTGACTCCGCCCGTCCCTTGCTCGAATTCAGACTTCAGGAATGTCAGATGGTTCCGGACTAAGATAACAACGCACTTTGATCAAGACGTAAACGGGTCCGACGAAACCATTGTAAACTAAGATTGTTCTAATACTCTTCTAAAGAAAAAAACCAAAAATGGCAGCTGAGGGAAAGAAGCCTGACAACATGGAGCCCAGTTGGTGGTGATGGGCAATCTGAAGCTGACAAGGAATACTGTGAGTAATAAAAAAAAAAGTTGACAGTTAGAGATAATTCTGTGTTCTTTCTTCTCTCTTGCCTTGAGGCCAGCCATAGATGTAATTACTTCTAGTAGGTATGCGTATATGTAAAGGTGACGTTTGGTAAAGATCTCACATGGCACAGAGGCGGCTTATTACTGTACTCACCTTCTCTTCTCTTTGTCCGTGTTGCCGCTCTCGTGGCACTAAATCTCTTGGACGTTTCCGGCGCTACTGGCTTTACTCCGGATATTCCGGTTTCCCGAATAACTGAATCGCTTTGAAAATTCTTCGAATCGGAATAAAATTCTAAAGATCTCTCTGATTTAGAAAAAAATTTTAAACCGATCTGAAATTAACCCTACCAAATCTTACGCTCAAAAGTATTTCCAACCATTTACTTCTATTAAATTACCCCCGCTTTAACAAAAGGAAGGGAAACTTAATCCTTTTTTTAAAATTTTTTATTCCTGTCTGTAAAGATGAGACGAAAAGAAGAAGAAGAAAAAAATAGATTTGACAGGAAAAATACGTCAAAATGTAGTCCGGAGAATACCGAGCCAATTTTAGTGTGGAGACAATACACTGAATTTGTGAAAAATTATGTCGTCATTAAATGTCTGTCACCAAGTCACGTGGGCCACAGCCACCAGCGCCACCTGTCGTTTCTTTGCTAAACGTCGACTCGAACTACTTCACAGTCGAAAACAGAGAAATACAAAATTCCGCAACCCCTTTTTTCGTAGATTGGTCGTCGCGAAGCGTCGCTTCTTGTACAGAAACGAACCTGCACCTCACCCCAAGGAACAATCTAATTTTCTCCCGAAATTAGCAACTTTTTTTGGTGCCGAAAGAAAGTGGACCATTTGTATGGAAACCAACCAAGCGGTTACCATTAATTTTCATTGTCCTTTTCAATCAAGAGCTTGTCCATTGTTATTTATTTGCACGCGTTTATCATCGTCGTGCCCATCACCCACACTGCCCCACCTAATTATCCCAAAATCTCTCGATCGGATGACCATGACTCGGAACACTAGCTAAAAAACAGGGGGATGCGGTGGTGGTGGAGCGAGGTCGCCCGAAAGTTCCCCGATACAGGCCGAGATTAGTCTGTCTGAAAACATAAACAATCCAGAACCTTTTCTGGTTAGGAGAGGAGGAGAAGAGTGAATAACCCAGAACGAACAAACAGAAACCACGAGAACATCTAAACAATAAGTAGAGTTTGCTGCCATCGGATCTGGAATGTTGTTCGCCGCCACGACGAGCGAGGGGGCTGCATCTGGCACTGATTGGCAGCACGTCGCGGAACTTTTCTATTAGTTTGTCGGCGAAGCCGCATCAGTTATTTGGAATGGGGAAGGTAGTCGAAAATGCCTGTAAAAGAGGCGCAGAAGCTGGTGAATAGCTGCCCAGTAAGGTACAGTGAGTGTATCTGGAATTTCCGATATTAGTTTATCAGATGAAAAACGTTATAGTTTTATTACGTACGTTTTTGGCATTATTGAAAAAAAAAGTATATAAAGGGACACAACTATGTCTAACATTAAACTTTCGGGTTTAGTTTCGGTTTCGTCCCTTTAATAAATACAGCTTGAAGGTGTGCGAAGTTACTACTACTACTAATAATAATAAACGGCATCGATATATAAAAGTTTTTAAATGTTCATACGTTGTGAAAACAGTCCTTCTCCCTACGGTAACAAATGAAATAAAAGAAAAACAAAGGATTCTTTAACCCATTCAAACGTCCTAAGAGATGTCAGGTCTGCATACTATATTCTCTAGACACAGGACACCGAAATAAAGTTAGAGACTTTTAATAAATGTCTCAGACCTCCCCAACTCTTTACACCACTGGCCCAGCCCCCTTTAACTTAATTTTGTTTGGGTATACGCAGGACCGGTTTATTTTCGATGCAGTGTATCCCACTAACTGTTGTTGGCAAGGGTGACCACTGGAAAAAACAAAGTATGAACCCAAGTTATTTATTCTCTTCACCTGTATCCTAAGTAAGTAAACCCAGAAAATAGGAAGATGCAACGGATACCTGGATTATTGCTAGCGAACTTTTTCTTCTGGTGTTCTCATTGTTCTTTAAAAAAAACAAAAAACATCTCTTGCAAATCATTTCTGCCGCTTTTTAAAACTGTTACAGCGCCAGTAATCATTATCTGTTGATAATACATTCAGCATGAAATAAGAGGAAACAAACAAAGAGTAGGGATATTCAATGTTGTGCTTGGTGATAATCAAACTGGGTGAGATGAAGAGTTTCTAAGCCAGCCCAGGATAAAGTTTGCTGGTTATTTAACATGTGCATCTCACTTTTACTGTGAACAATTATAGAGATTCCAATAAAACACTAAAAGCATCCACTATGCACAGAGCAGCTTTAAGACCTGCCCAGGGCCCAGTATATATGGAGATCCCCAGTGTACCCCTAACATGTACATATTAGTCCCCTGTCCACCTACAAGCATTCAGAATATAATTCAGCCTTTCAAGAGGACCGTTTATTGATCAACACAGCAATATATTTGGCAAAAATTGAGATGGGATCATCCATGATGACTGCAGAATAAAATGAACAAAATTGATAAAAATGAATATCATTTTAAACAGATTTTTTTAACTTTCAGTTGCTCACACTTTTTACCACATAACGTGATTTGATTCAACAGTTAATTAGTTAAAGCAACCAAACATGTTTAAAGAAATACAAACAAAACGACATTTACTATATCTAAAAAATTCACAAATTATACAGAGGAATGGAATGGCAAAAATAACCTGTTCTTATACCTGGCCTGGAGGGGCTCTTTCATAATCTAACTGTGACCACACAGAAACAACAGTATATCCATGTCCACATACGTAATATTTCATCTGGTTTTTGTTGTTGCCATTTTGTTCAAATTTATTTATTTGTAAAAAGGAAAATAAAACAAAAATTGTAAAGGACAACTGCCAACAATTATTTATGTCAAGATGGCTCCCAGCGTCAGCAGTTTCTCTCTCACACAGCCCCTAATTTACGTAAATAGCATAAAGTTAATATTTCAGATTTTTCCATGGGCTTAAAGTGCTGAGTATTTTGGATAAAAATGAACATTTATTGAGATTAGATTCAGTTTTATTTAAATTAAAATAAAAGAAATTATGGAAACATCAGTTACATCGACCCCATGGGTATAGAGTGGATGCCAGTTGGTGAAGTAAAAAAAATATATAGATAAGTTGTTGCTTGAATTCCTGTGAAAGCCCAATCGTCAAAAAAACAACAAAATGTCTTTTTAAAAAAAAAAAATAACTCTGAACACCTGATAGATAATTTCCGAGGTCAAAGATTTGCCAGTGATCAGGAGGTCTAACAGCCAGTTAAAATATTGTGGCTTACAGAGCAACCAAAAGGTTTCTACTAGGATGGCATTGAGAAACTAGTCTCTTTGGACTCATACGTTGCAAAACGGGAGACTTACATTATGTACTTAATGATACTTGGTCCACTTATAAATTGCCTTTAATTCCTGAAACACCTTTGTACAATAGTTTAAAATATTCTATCAATAAACAAAATTAAAAGAAATTGATCAGACTACTGAACCAAAAATTTACCAAAGCATTGGTGATCATTTGCATTCATCAGACTCCCTATTCTACTAAAGCTTTGCCCAAATCCTGAGGACCTTTCAGTATGTCTTTGAGACAATTATTAGAATTTTACCGCAAAAGCTTTACCAAAATGATGGCAGATATTCTTTTTGTGCTCATTTGTAATTTCCTAATAATTTCAAAGTAGTTGATTAACTTTTGACCCGAGTGTTAAGATACTATTTTGACAGGTAGTATTTTAAAATTATTCAAACATTATTATCTTGTAACTGTAACTTCAGAGTATACATTGGTGGCCATAAATGTGAAGTCACCAATAAAATATCCTGTCACATTTCATACATAATCCGATTTATTACTGCATATATTTACATATACACAAGCACAAGACTTCTTTTCTAAAATATCTTCCTTTGTTTTATTAGCAAATCCACAATTATGGACACCAGTGGTATATCTTAATTTTTACAACTTTTAAATTGTAAATCTATACAATTTTTTTTTCAGTGATCTCCAAACAATTACATTTCAGTTTTTAAATTTACAATTCTACTTTCTTTTTAATCTGATGGTTTGCAAAATGTTTTGGTCAGTAACTTTACTGCTTTAATGCAACAGACTGATTGACTCATCCACAATCACACTACAGCATTTATTAGTGAAAACTCTTTCAAAACAAAATTCTGACATAACAAAGCGATTCTGTTCACAATGCTACCAAATCCTACAAAAGAAATTTCTCTTAATAAATGCCTTTGATGGTGAGGTATAGAAGATAAAGACTAACCAAGATGGGCTAAGTTTGTCAACTACATATAGAGCTCAGGACAGTGAATGGTTAGAGATATAGAATTTGAATGGAAATGTAGGAACACACCATCTGGTTCTATTGTATCACTTAATATCCATGGAAAAGCCTAACTCTTATAAAAATAAGTGTTATGATGGAGTAATACTGATTTTTGTCAAAGTTAGTCATAATATCATCTTTGATTTCACTGATCCTATTCCTCACAGACAGACAAATCGCAGAAAGGAAAAAAAGGAATTTCCTAAAGAGAAGCTGTAAAATAGAATACATTATTAAAAATTATGCATAAACAAAAGGCATCTTTTATAGTTTATATATATATATACTGAAACCAAATCATAGCTACCAAAGATAATGATATCAAAATCCGTATATATAATGAAGATTATTCATTAACTCTCTAAATTCCAAAAAAAAATTCACATATGCAGTAAGCATATTTCAAATTTAATTGAATTTAGTCATCACAATTGCACACATCACACTTTTCTGAGCAAAAAGTACTCGCCATTTTTAGCCTTCATCTAACAATATTTTGTACATCTTAGTTGTCTTTATGAAAGAAAAACTAAACTACAAAGTCCCCTGTAGCATTCATTCCTTTTGGCAAGACAAACCATTTTTAACTTTAAATACTGCTGTTTTGCCACCCAGTCAGTAAGAAATTTGCTTAAATTTTTTTCAGTTTCAATTGTAGAGCTTCCCAAATTACTATTTAAATAGAATGGACAGCTAAAAGTTATCTACTAGAGACGTTCAAATGAAAACTGGCAGGATACCATTAGAGCAATACTTGATCATCCATAGTGGCTACAATATATTGCAAAATTAGTAATTTTACATTTTAATCATTAGAGCATAAAATGATATGCACATAACTCTTTTCTAAAGGTATTGACTTTAAGGCAGTGGTTCTTAACCCTTTTCAGTCCAAGTACCCCTTGGACAAAAGCATGAAGCTTCACATACTCCCTCTTGATGAGAAATTTTGCAAGGTTGCAGCTGAGAGCAAACCATATTTACTGGAGCAGGTCTCTGCTTTAACAAAACATTTAAAGAAACTAATTCATAATTTGGTCCCTTAAATAAAAGGTTTCTTTTTCTAATGTGTGTATTGTCAAAAAAGACAAGATATGACAACACTAAAACCTTTGTTAAGAATCATGACAAATTTTACTTTTTATTTAAATCAGACTTTATTTCATCCACTGAGTACATTGTTCAACACATAATGCTAGAAGAGCGAGGACTGCTGCTACTTATTAGCGACCAACACATAATGCTAGAAGAGTGAGGACTGCTGCTACTTATTAGCGACCAACACATCAGTTCTAGGCGACATCTTTGAACGAGTTATGTGCACGTCATGTTGACCTTTCAGCTTGCTCTTCATTTAAAATCTTGACTCATGGGTAGGTTCTGACAAATGAGACTAGAATTTGGTAGGCTTGTTTGATCAGAATGAGATATGCCTCATCAAGTTTACACCAGAAATGATTCAGTTCCATTGATTCAACATCAACACAAAGTTTCTGATTATTGTGCAAATAAAAAAGCTTGTGGTTTTCCTGGTCGTCATTACTAATTAGTTTGAGAGAGGCGATGAAAGGGCTCCTAACCTAAATGTCATCTATCGAGCTAGTTTCAAAATATCCTTCAAGAGGTTTCCAGGTGCATAATAACATCCTTACGAATTCCTGGTCCCGCTTGATGCGCTGGGCTAAAAGTAATTTCATAAAAGAAAGGAAAATTGGCAAAGGTACCAGAATTTACTATTCTTCCCCAAAGAGCCAACTTGGAATGATTTTAGTTTTTCTTTGGCTTCCAAGATCGCTACTTCTCTACCTTGGAGTGAAATGTCCAGAGTTAAACATTTCAAACATTTACAAGATATGCCACTACAAAGTTCAGAGTCATGAATTGCTCAAGAAAATTAGATTCTTTTCCACGCAGGAAAATCTCAAATGAAAACCCTTTTCAAAACCATTCCTCTTGAAAGCTAGTGCACTTCCATGTAAAACAAAAGGAGTCTTCTGAGAGCCATCTTTGTCAAGCATAAACATTGAAGCCATACTGCACATATTTATCACTGTAACAGCACTTTCTTGACATAATAAATTCATAGGAAAATGGCGGAATTTTGAAAAAAAATAGATAAAAAGAATAGAGTAAAAATGTTGTTGTAACAGTTTTTGTTTTCTTGAATGATAATGACATTACTTGTTACGAATAAATTTCTCTGAAGAGATGAAGTGGCTTGGTAAAGTGGTCATACTAAGCTGCAAACAACATGTATCATAACACCAGCTTCTCATCTACTGTAGCCACGATAAAATTGCTGATTACTTGAGATGTGTTTACATCAGTGCTACCTGTGTAGTGACCAGCTATGTACGTGTTTCCTGCTAAAATAATTAATAGCTGGATTTTTACCAACATTAAATATGTGAGCACCAAAATAGGAGGGAATTCCCATTGGCTTTCTCATTGGCCAATAAATCTCCTGATGTCATGCTCTCTGCTGCATCAAATTCAATAAAATATTAAGTAACCAAGTAGGGCAAACTCTATCTCTATTCACTCCATGGACCCCAGTTAAGAAACCTGCAATAAAGTATATTTCATCAACTATAGAGTAGAAAATGAAATATTATATAAATCATGCATTGATCAGTCAGTCGATGAAGTTAAAACAAAATAATTTTATAATGAGTCTATATTTTATTGAAAATTTCATTGCAAAAATATACAATTAAATCTTTACAAGTGGAACATTTGAAAGCCAGTATGAAAACAGAAAAACACAATGGAACAAACAAATTTGGCACACAGAATCATGGAATTTCAGTATATCGACAAGACATAATATATAAAAAGAACAATTATTTTCCATTTAGTTATACTGTTTCTGAGATGCAGTTACAAATAAGAACCTGAAATAATGTGATTATTACCAGATAAATAGCCACACAGCCAATCAAAAGAGAAAAAAAAACTGATAAAGATAATTAAATTATAGAAATAGAGCAAAGCAAGTATTATTACATAACTATTAGTTAGATAACTATAAACATCCTACATGCCAACTCTCTTAACTAACTTGATCTACCATTACTATACAGATATGTGGTAGGTTCCTAATAAAATAACAATTTTAAAATATGTAAAATTCTTCACCGTGCTCAATAGATAAACAAAGATTAACAAAATCTGGCTCAATTTGCCTATTTAATCAGAGACTACAAGTAAATGTGTATTTACTATCTGATTATATGAATTTATATGGGCATCGACTTTATTTCTGATAATGATCTGTTTATATTTAAAAATACTTACAACTATTTTTTAAAATATTCTAAATGATTAATGAAGAAAACCATGCTCACCCATGGCATATAAAATAAAATGCTTAATGATTTAATTTAAAATTCTAAAATATAGAAAATTTAGATTAACTAAAAAAAGAAAACAAAAAACAGAGGTACTAAAGTAAGGAGACTAGATATGGTATCCAGATAGGGTTAAAAAAAGAAGAAGCTAAGAAATACATTAACAAACTCTTTAAAAAATAAACACCATCTGTTGATCTCCGAACAGAAGTTGGAAGATGCTCAACAATAAACAGCTGTGACAGACAATACCTTGTGCATATAAGTTTTACAACAAATGGACCATTCTAAATTTCATTTAAATTATTAGTACTGCCTGCCTGCCTGCCTGCCTGCCCCATTTATTGGCATTTACTGCCTGCCAGAACAGAGCTGGGTTAATTTCCCGGCTGAGCTTCTTAAAAATAGATTTGGACACAATATTATACAGTGCAATCAGCCTACTTTATATTGTAACAATGACTGCCACTTTGTTAAACTTCGTTATTTGTATATTACGTTGGTGAACTTCACACAATAGGTCCAAGGATAAATGTTAATAAAATATTCAAAATTAAAAGTAGCAAGTGGCTTTAATCAAACTATACATAAAAATACAGAAGTAGCAGTACATTAAAAATTATCTGAACTAGAACAAAATCTGACCTAAGTGTTCTCCATAATGACAAATCATCTGCTGCTTCCGAGAAACTAACAAATTATTATTCTTCATCAGTTACAAAATACAAAATTGGCTATTCCCCCACCTCCAATGCTTTTAGTTATATCATAATACGTCAGGCTCTCATAGCACTGGCTGATTCTAAACTATTACCAGTAATCAACTGTGACCTACTCAAAATTACACACACAAATAAAGGTTACCACAAAGTATCCTCTTTACATTCCCAGCATTTCAGCTGATGGCATGCTTCCAAGTACTCAAGCCTTCAGTGCAGATGTCTGAGCTGAACCCTAAATTCAAAACTTTGAGAAATACAATGAAAATACATCATCATCCAAAGTAGGTAATGACTGTCAGGAATTTTGCTCAGAACCCCTTTAGTGTTGATCCTTTCACAAAAAACTCAACACCACAGCACAAATGGAGCTATCATAAGTCTTGAGAATAAAGAGCACTGAGATTTAAGATTTTCTCATCTTAAATCTGCCAGGTAAAGCAGTAGTTTTGTGGACAAGAGAAATGTCATATTAAAGAGAATGTCAAGAACAAAACTATTATATTAAAAGCATTCCCTAAACTATGTACACAGTTCAGGCAAGGTATGGTCCCTAATTGAAAGATGGAGACTTTTAGCATCAAAGGTTCATGAGAATGACCAAGTTTGTCACTTGGTTCTCCCCACTCAAACATGCACACAGAGATCATGTTTCAATAAATTCACCTAAAACTGAAAGTAACATGAATACCAAGTTAAAAACAAAAACATTAGATCATCATGTAATTTAAGCTGTATGTTAACGTTTTAAACAATAAATAGTAGATTAGAATTACAAGCTTATACATACATTATACAATTAAGTGCATTTTTAACTAGGAACCATTATAAAACTTAATCATAATCACAGCATCACGAATACTTGCTTTCAACAGAGTGGATTATATAACTTTTAAAGACTTCTTGTCCCTCTGTCTATATATATGTGTGTGTGTAATGTAAACAAGAGGTAAAAAAAAGTAACTTCACCATAACTTACCTTGCCGAACATACCAAGACTCAAAGAAACAATTTGTTTGCAATTTTCCTGAAAATTTAAAAAAATGTATATTTTATAATATGAATTATATACACATACAAGTTGTATTTTTTACAATGTAGATTTTAGATACGTTATTAAAGCACCACGTCATGAGATACCAATGGTCTTAAAGTCGTAGAATGCTCTTTTTTTTTTTAAAAAACAAAAACTTAACACAACTTTTCCCAAAATATAAATACATACTTTTTAAAAAGGATGCTTTCTTTATTAGAAAAACTAGAAAAACCAACATTAAAAATCAATTTTCTTACATAGAACCTGACTGAAAATCGCATCTATCAAATATAATGATGTACTGCCAATGTTTACTAAATTAAAACAAAAACACTTTCTAATTTAACATTGTACTTAAGTTCTGATAAAAATATCTTTAAATGAGTCCAATTTAAAAAAAAGCAAAATATTTCATTAAGCACTCGTTTTAAATAAAAATGAAAAATTTTAATATTTAATCAAGTGATTTAACATGAAGTTGAAGTTAATTTCAAGCTTAAAAAATTTTGCACTCTTTTTTAATTTAAAAAAAAACTGGATATTTAAACACCTAGTCATCATGTTTCATGCTAAATATAATATCTATAAATGTACCAAACCTGACAATGTACAACTTTAAAATGAGGTATAGAAAGTTATTGATATTATGTTAATTACAGAGAGTAGACATTCAGCTCAGGCATTTCTCATCACCTTACTAGCAGTAACAGAACTGATGCACTTACATTTCAGTGATCTTTCTCTGTTGTCATCATCAAGATTTACTCCTGAGAACTGTTTTGGAATGCAATGAACTCATAACCTTCTGGTTGCTAATTTTTTAACACTACTGTGATAAAAAAATACATCATCATCAAAAAAAAGTCCATGAAACTAAACTCTCATGATGGAGGGGAAAGACTGGTAAACATAGGTATGTATGTTCATCAGTTAGATTGATGACTACTACTAAATCGGTAAGAAAAATTTCCAAACTAACCTACTACTTTTAGCTTTCTCTAACCTAGAATGGCCATTAGCTAATTCTTCTTTTCTTGGTGAACCATGTCCTGCCACCTGAGGTATAGAGCATCTCACAGATAGAAGAGGAAGGTATGGTGGGGTATCACTCTTGGTAACCAAGCAAGTTACCTTGGTACAGTTGGGAGTACTTGATTGTTGATCAAGGTACAAACCAGTCAAGAGTTACCTCCACCCCATGTACCCCAGTCTACTGAAACTATTCATTTTACAGATGTGGGAGGAAAGCCACAGGCTGACTGGTGAAGTAGAAACCATGCCAAAGAGGTACCCCAAACGAAGACAGTTCTGACTGGGATTTAAACTTGGGACTTTCAACCTTAGCAGTCCAGTAATTTACCGCTGAACCAAAGAAACAATCTGCTTCTACATCTCAAGTGGTTGAGTCCAGACTGCTAAAATGGAACACCCTAATATTTCTTCTGGTGTATTCCATACCGATGAATCATGAACGTCATAAAGAGCTAGTTACAATTTTTTTTAAAAAAAACTCCACTAAACTGACAACACACCAAATTAGGAAAACCAAGCCTTTGTTGTTGTTGTTGTTGACGACATTTTGTTCTCATCACAAGGTGGCGTCCACTGTCGCTCCGGCAAGAGTTTCAATGACATACCCAGGCGAAGAGATCTCGGTAGGTGATGCCACTGCACAACCGAAATCCACATTTTAAAGTCTCCTTTTTTGGATGCAGGAGGAAACATTAAGAACAAGAAGATTCCCCGCCAGGAAGGCAATGTCAGACCCGGGCCCCCTCCCTACCTTGGCAGTTCAGCAGGATAACCACTGTACCACCGTGTCGCGTTTGTCGATAAGTAAAACCGCACAGACTCTCAGCAGCTCATGTCCAGTTGATCCCTATATCTCCATCCTCTATACAAATCTTAAGTACAACAGGCCCCTTCTGTTGGCAGTGAATAAAACAGAACAATAAAATAAATAAATCAGACAAAAAAGAACTTGGGTAGATAATCCAAATGGAGGCGGCGAGGGTGAGGTCCCTTTGCGAGATTTCGTACCTCCAAGAACTGGCGGTCTGACCTTCGGATAAAGAGGATGCTCTACAGTCAGACTCTGAAGGAGTCGCTTGGCGACCTCAGAAAGTGGTCACATAGGTTATTTTATAAATTATTAAAATTCTGTTTACTAATGCCATTCACCCCTCCTTCTTCATCTGCCGCTTGTGTTATTTCTTGCTTAGTGGTCTCCCTTTGTTTTCTTTTTTTTTTTGCTTCCTTTGTCAGACGCCGCGGGCTTCAAAGAGGCGACGTCGAGGCACTTCCCGAGCAACTGCTGGCATGGCATCTTTCTCTCTCGTCTCGGGCTTGTGCTCGCTTTCATGAGAATTACACACGTCGCAATAGTTTTCAAGCACCTGCTGTGCTTTCCTGTTAACCCTTTCTTAGCCGCAAGCCAACAGCAATGGTGTTCCATATTTATATACATTAAAAAAAAACAAAAACAACCAACCAAATTACGTTCACGGAGTTTCTGCATCAGATCGGTGAGAGAGAGAGAGAGAGAGAGAGAGAGAATATACGAAAATGCCAGTAACCCATTGGCGATCGCTCTCAGCTCCTTGACTGCGAGAAGCGACATACTCCTGGAGTCGTTTCCAACCATTCGCTGAGCCGCCGCCGCCGGGAAGAAGTCCGACACCTCGAGAGTCTTTGCCGGGTAGTGTAGGAGACTTGCGCGGACGCAGCTGACCCGGTTGTCTGTTGTTGCAGCGGGGACATCTACTTCAGCCGACTTAACTGACCCAGCAAGCCTGTGGGGGGTGGGGGAGGAAACCCGACCGTTGCGCGCTCTCCAGGTCTTTTACTTTCGCTTTTTCCCTAGTGTCACGTGGAGATAATTTACATAATCTACGAACTCAAAGCGCTAACCTGTCTCCCCATCCCCCCCCCCGACATCAGAAACAACACGACGATGATTGCTTTCTAAAGTTCGTTTTCACTTTAACTTCGAACGGCAACACCTCAGAAAGGGGGAAGTCACTCTTACCCCCTCTTCCCCCCGAAGCTGCGACAGGGGGCGCCGTCGTGGCGAGGGAAGACAACCCGCGGTTGCTTTTGTTAGGAAATATGGCGACGTTGACGCTGGCGAAGAGAACGGCGGAGACGCAAGGGAAAGAAAGCGGAGCCTAAGCCTCGCCATTTGCTTTCCTGTTTAGGGGGGTTTTTTTTTTGTCCCCTCTCCCTCTCCTTATTTCCGGCGACAATAATGTACGAGTACGACAAGAACGTGTTCGAGAGCGACGACAGGGGTGCGGCCGAGACTCAAGGTCTGTTTGCGATGGCGGCAGCTGTTTAGGGTTCTCCCCTCCCCTCCCCTCCCTGACTTACGTTAATGACCCCCCCCCCACCCACACACCCGATGCTGATGGTTGCCCACTTGGTAGAAGCTCCACACCAGCCGCGGTAACTGTGTGCGTGTGGAGACCAGGAACCTAAACCTGTGGCTGGTGGGATTTCCACATAGTGATTTCCGTCGAGCTTATTCTTAAATCAAAAGCCTTTTTTATGTGAACCGAACCGGTAGCGTAGCAGTTACACGTAGCAATCTATTCCAAATTATCCCTTCCACCACCCCCCCCAATCCCACCCCATGACAGGCATGTACTTGTGTTTAAATAAATCTATGTACCCTCTTCTCTATACTGCATGAATGTCAGCTGAAGTAAAAAAAAAAATTATTTCCTAATTTTTATTCCGGACTGTAATAGATATTTTATTCATTTCAGTTAAGTCGACCCCACCCGACCACCCCACCCCATCCCATCCTCACCCTCACCTCTTTCGCTACCTCAATTGCCTGCTCACAAAACTTGGCAGACAGTATTTGTTCTGTCACTCCATCTGCGAGAGAGAGACTCCTTTCCTTTACTAAACAGGTGGTAGACCTACCTTGAACTCGCTCAGTATCTGAATCTACTTAAGCACTTCATGCCTTCTCTACGTGTTTTATATTTTGTAGACATTTTCTCTCCCCCCATCGATAAGTTATGGGCATAGGTTACATTTTTCATAGGGATCTATGTTGTATGCAGGGCAGTAAGCTGCAGTCGTCTTTCTCTCGTTCTTTGGGTTTTTAAAGGAATGTCAACATTTTTTCCTGCATCTTCTGTGATGTTGTTATGTTGGTACTGCATCAAGGCTTTCTTTAAAATGTGTAAAACTATATATTTAAAGGCAGTGAATTAACAAAAATGAAATCTTAAAATCTATCGTACTTCCAGATGCAAGTGCTACTAGCTTGCCTTTGCAGAAAAAAATGGAATCTGCTGATAACTTAAAGAAGAAAACATCTGAATTGGCTCCACTACACAAAGCTAAAAAGGTGCTGGAAACAGGGAAAAGAAAGTAAGTTTTCCTGATGTGTATTTTAGATATTAGACATTTTCTGCACAGTTACTGAAAAATGCAAACTGTTTTTCATTTTAATGTGGAAGATGGGACTTGAATTTCATTGAGTTTTGAGAGTAATCAGTGGAATGATTTTCTGTCTTTAGCTTCAGTATTTTTCACACTTGAAAATGATATGTTCTCTTTTTTCCAATCTTAGTTGGGCAGGAAAGTGAGATTCCTTTCTCTAAAGCTCAATGGAATTCTGCACTTATGCACTCACTAGTTATAACCCCCAAGACAATCTTTTCATTACAAAGTTTCATAAAGAACTAAAAGACCATTTCAACCTGGTGATTATGTGGCATTGAATACTAACAATGGTAAAAGTAATTACAATGTATAGTGTTATTTCTTCATGGAAAGTATGCAAAGAATAACACCACTGCCTACAATATATCAAGCGTGCACACACACACACAGCCAGCAGTTAACGAATCAGAAAAGATAAAAACCTTATTCACTGGTAATTAAAGTCCGTATTTAATTTACATTTAATATACTATTGTGTTTCGATTTTATAATTTTGTATTGTTGTGTATAATGCTACAAGGGAATGTTGAATCTGGCATGATTTGTTTTAATCTTCATGCAAATTTAGGTAATTGTCAGCAAATGTCATGTGACATATATATATTTCAGAATTTTTCTTGCATTATATTTTTGATAATTTGAACAATGTATGAAAATATTTTGTTTGTTTTTAAAAAAATATTACTATAAATTATTCCATAATTCTTGTTTGTTTATGATAGAGAAAGCTTTGATAGTTGCACTAACAATCAGAGAATATGTTAGAAAGGTGCCAGGCAAGTGTGGATTATTCATAGAAAGGGTTTCTTTTCAATTTACAGAATTGTGGCTGGATCTTTCACTGACATGACTTCTGACGGACAATGATGGACTGTTATTAGTATATATGAAGTAAAACTTTTTTTTTCTTCTATTTATAGCAACATCAGTCATTCTTTAACAAAATTTTAAAATTACTTTATTTTTAAAACGACACTTTTACAAGTTATGTGCAATGGCGGCCAGCACACACTATTCTTGAATTTTTCTAATTTTTCCACAGTTGCTTTGGTAGATTTATGAATTTCATTCATTGAACCAATGAGAATATTGGCAGAAAGCTGTTCTAATAAAAGTTTGTTTGCAGCTTGTTCCTTTCAGAGTGTTATCATGAGCTTGTGGAGTGTAGGATGTGTGTTCATCACTTATATTATCAAAATTGAGAAACAGGAAAAAAACCTGCAACGCTATTGGCACTCATCATAGCAAACGTTTTTTTCCTCAATTAATAAATGAATTGATCTAAAGTGTCTTTTGTATAAATCATTTTTACGGATACAGATCAGGTGTGGATCTGTTTATCGCTTATCAATGATGCAGATTGAATGCAGATGCAAAAATTTCTCGAATTTATTCACACACACACACTGATATACAATGATTAGTTGACATCTTTCTCTTAGAGGTGTTTTCATTGAATAATCCATAAACTATCAGGTCTTCCACCTGTAATAATAAATGATTATTGTACAATATTGATGGCATGATGGATAACTTTAGCAATTTTGCATATTTTCCATAATATTATATATATTTCGCGTTCCCATTGTCTAAAAGGATTTCTGGAGTTCATTGTACGTCAACAATTTTGTTGGTGAAAGGTTCAGGTGCCACAGAATTATGCTGTTGTATGGAAGAGCATGACAAACAGACATCATCACAGCAGAGAATTAGCAAAGTGAAACTAAGTGTTCTGGTTATTTGTGCCAAATATTTCCAAGGACATGTTTTGGGGGAGTTTCTGCAAAGAAGCCTTTAATAAAAACTGCCACTATCAAGGGAAGAAGTTTAAAAATAGATGAATAAAGATTGGGGCCAGGTGTTTTTCTGAAAGTGTTTATAATAATGTAGGTGTATGTATAACAGCAGTTAGCAGCATGATGCAAAAGTGTGGAGCTTGCATATTGTATTGCTGTGTAGCCAACATAAACCCATCTATACAAACATGCAACTTTAATCTATCTCTTTCCTTGTATCACTTACTTAGTGTTGTCTCTTTGCAGACTGGTTGAACAGACAGAAGGACTGAAGATAATTATTGGAGGAGCCACTGGCTTTGCCACTATTATAACTTTGGCTTTAGTTCTTACTATATGTCTAGGAGAACCAGAAGTAAGAATTATTGAGATGCCTTCAAAATTGTTAATGATTTAATGGACATAACCAATATCATAGTTACTTAGTTTTTGCCTAATGCATTTTAAAGTTTGAGACGAGATTTAATTGGTTATTTGTAATTATCAAATGTGGTGAAAAGGTTTGGAAAAAGCCCTATGGATGTCTCTGTTCTCCACCAGCTCAAGCAACATTTTATTAAACTGAGATGAATAAATGCATGAGTGAAATAAAGTTTAACATAAAATCTGAACTCAGCTGATAAAAGTCTAAGTGAATTTCTTTCCTCCATGAGATTTTCCTTCAATAACAACTGTTATTCGATAAGCATCATGGTTGATTATCATTGAGAGAAAGGATGTTGAATTTTATTTGCATCTGATGACTTGAATTTTACTGTTACAATTGATGGGTGTAGATTATTGGAATTTAAAATGTTATGAAATTTAAAAAAAAAGACTTTATCCATTCATTTTTTTAAAATTTAACATCTTTTTAAGCCCCACATGTGTGTGAGTGTGTTATACAGTACATTTTTTTCAACTTCTAATAAGAAAGTTTTACAAAATATTCTGTCTTTTCAAAAAAATACTTAAAGTGCATGCTGTGTCTTGGGTAGGATCATAACCCTTTGCTATATCTTTAAGCATTTCTTGTTCTTTTCCATTGAAAATTACCAGACCAAACTTACATAGGGTATCTGGTGAGATAATTAACTTTGTATTTTGTTTTCACTGTTTCTCTCTTATGCTGTGTACATTAAGAAAGCAATATTGGAGTGAGCTAACAAGATTTCTTTTTTATATGCAGTATTCCAGTAGATTTCTGATTAGTAATTGTATTTCCGTTGAAAAGATATAATGTTCTGTTTTAAAATATTTCACACTGGCTGAGCTGAGCTGCTGCAGTCATTTTCAATATCAGGAGTTTCAACAAGCATGCAATAGAGTTGTTTTCTGAAATCTTCCAGGTCAGTCCACATGGCGGTGTGTCAACTGGAGTTCCTGGCTGCTCTGATGTTGGTGTCAGCATTTTGAAGAAGGGTGGCAGTGCAGTTGATGCAGCCATAGCTGCTGCATTTTGTATGGGTGTAGTTAATCCCCACCATTCTGGCATTGGAGGGTAGGTAATTCCAGAAATATTGCTTACATATTCATTTACTTACTATGTTTAAAGCAGTTTTTGAAATTGACTAAAAATATTCCATAGAACATAGTTACATAACCTGAAATTCTAAGGGTTCTCTGTTGGGTTTTGGAAATGTGAAGGTGAACATCACTTGGTGAAGTTATATTTGTAAAGCTTTGAAAATTCTTCTTAAAATAATGAAAACCCACAAGCTGATTGCTATCAGGTTTCTACAAAGAGGGATCAGAGAAATCACAAGGAATTCTCTCATCACTGATAGGCAAATATGATGGAGATAAAGTCTCTTGAAGTAATTTTCAAATTAATAAGTGAGCTCAATTTTATTATTTTTTGTTCTCTCTCTTCAGAGGTGGTTTTATGCTGATCCATGACCACAGATCCTTAGAAAATGTAGTGTTAGATTTCAGGGAAACAGCCCCGAGTTCAGCATCCAAAGACATGTTTAATGGAGCTCCTGAAAAGGCTTTGAAGGTTTGTGAGGAATTTTTTGATTTTGACTTCTATTTACTTGCTGGGTAAAAACTCAATCATAACTTTCTTTCATGTTGAAATTGAGATATTTTGATTTGAGGTAGTTTTGTCTTTCTCGCTAGGTACAGCGGGACTTTCTGTGACACTTCTTGAACTCTGGAATGGTAAGCATTCCCTTTTTCAGCAAGAGTCAGGATTTAGAAAGTAAACAAATTACAATGTTAGCTTGTAAATGCCATGGACATAGAAGCAGGAGATCTAAATTTACCTTTTTTGTTGTTGTCATTGCCAAATGGCCTGTCTTATAGTCTCAAAAAGGTGAAATTGGTGTGCACCCTCAGATTCTACTTATTTATTTCGTTTATTCCAGGGTGAAAAGGCTGCAGCTGTCCCAGGGGAGGTGAGAGGATTGGCAGAGGCTCACAAACTGTTTGGGAAGTAAGTACAGTCACAGCTCTCCAACATTCTTCTTACAGTAGATGTGGAGAACTGCGTGTAATGCGGCTTAGTTGAGATAGACTCTGTCTCTTTGCTGAGTTTTTATTTGTGTGTTTTAGAATTGAGGCATCTACGAAGTCTGGGAACATATTATAGTGCATGGAACAAGGACATTTTTACTACGCGAGTAGAACCTGGTTTTGCTGTAACAAAACTTTGAGATGAATCATCGGCCATAAAGTGTAAGACAGTAAAGCTGACAGATTAGTAATCTAAGTAGACTTTTACGAGGGGACCAGTTCTTCACTAGCAGCTCTTTGAAGTTCAGTGCTTTTCCCTTGTTATTCTGACAAGTTGAGAGCTTAATTGTTATAACAACACTGAAAGCCGCCATTGTTTATGTGAGCCTTTCCAAGGGGTTAATTTGATTGAATTTTCTTTTTTCTCAGCAAAAGTCAAAAAAAAAAACCCAAAAAATAGATCATCAACATTTGATATCCTTGTATTGCAATGACTTTTGAAGGTAAATTGTGCTTGTCATGTTGACATGCTGAGACTTTTGAGAAATAGTTTTTGGAAAGATACCTCCCAATGTCACAAGACAGTGCATCCTTGGACTACATACTTTTAGAAACAAATGACCATTCACCCACATGGCCACCACTACATCTTTAAACTTATTAAAACCCCAACCTGAACTTAGGTCATGGGTATTTATTTTGGAATTTCCAATCAGAGTTCCTTCCCCTGTTTTATTGGTTTCCAGCCTTTGAAATACAGCTTAATGGATGTTATTTTTAGCATATTGATACCATTTGTTTCTGCTAGGCAGACACGCTACTCCATGTAACTTGGGTTTGACATTCATTGAATAAATGTTTAAGTAGTGATCTGGCACTGATTTTCTGTATTGACAGAGATCCCAGTAGTGCATTGTTTTCCAAACTAGGGGTGGTGTGTCCTTTTGTTGGGAGAGTTTCAAAATAACGATGGAAGAGTTGGAGTCAACGATAGCCTCTCCATCCTAACGAACCTATAACTTGTTCTCTCCCATTCTTTTGCTCTTGTATTTACTCACTCCTAACAGACGTTTTCAAGATGATATCCTGTGGGAACAAAAATTGTTTTTTTTTATATCACCTTATGAGGTGGGTGTTGAATATGGAGGCCTAAATCGATGCTGAGGAACCATGTTGGAACGTGGCCAGTGGTGTTGCTAGGTAAAACCTTGCTGCTGGGGTATTTTTTCAATTACGTCAAGGCTGCCTCATGAAATACTTCGTTGTCGCTAATTGTCTATTGCTCCTTTAGTCCCTTCATTCTTTTACTTATTTGAAAGGTTTTCCAGCTATTGTACTTATTACTGAGTAACCTTAAAGAAAATAGAGAAATTCTTAACTGGTTACAAAAGGGAAGACAGAGAGAAAGTGAAGCAAGTTCGGGGCCAGTTTAAGTAATAGATTGGAATGTAAAAAAAGCAAAATACAATAAGAAATACTTGTCCCTTGGATTCACAGGTACTAACATTAATGGAGAAGAGAGCCCTTGATGTTCATCATGCTTGACCGTTTTGGCTGCAGATAGCATGGAACCTAATAAATCAAAGCAGCATTGTGAATATGTTGGTGAATCAGTAGACTACTTCCAGAGAAAACTAGAAGGATTTAATGCACAAAGGCAGGCTTTGTGAAAGCAATAACTGTTGCATCATAGATTTGTTTGCATCATACCAAGTTGCATATAGAATTGCTAGATGTAAGAAGCCTCATTCTATAGGAGAAAGTTCAGTATTACCTGCTGCTATTCATATGGTTGAAATAATACTCAGGGAATCAAGTGCCAAACAATTTTGCAGTATTCCACTTGCAGATAACAGTCAGAGAAATAATTTCAATTATAAGTGAAGACCTGATTGATCAGTTGATTGAAAAACTTAAAACCCCTCATTTTTGGTTGCAAGTAGATAAGGCAGCTGATATAGTTGAAGATGCTCATATGATTACTTATGTATGATTGTTGCAGAAAATGAAATTAAAGAGGATGTTGTTTTGCAAACCTATCAATGGAAGAACTACATCATTGGAAGTATTCGATATTATTGACAGATTTCTACATGGCAATGACATAAAATGGAAAGACTGCATTGGACTATGATTGCACTGACGGAGCTTGGCCAATGTTGGGACGACATGCAGGACTTCAGACACTGGTGAGAGAAAAGCCCTCACTTGCTCTCTGGATGCACCGCATGTTTAATAGGCAGGTACTTGCATCTAGTAATATGATTGAGAAGCTGAGGACCATTCTTGAAGATGTCAGAATTGTCGACTACATAAAAAACAGTCCATTGAAAGGAAGGCTCTTTGCAAAGTTGTGTAAAGATATGAGGGCAAAACACCGCTCTGCTGTATTATTGTGAATCGCGCTGGCTCTCCCATGCAGAAGTAGTTTGGAGAATGTTTGAACTAAGAAATGAAATAGGATCTTCCTTAATGATAATGATAACAGTGATGTTAATTTGTTTTATGATGAATATTTTAATCAGTTCACTTATTTGGTATTTATTTTTTGAAAAAATTGAATCATTTGAATAGGTCAGTGCAAGGTCTTCAAATAAATATTCTGACATCGAACAACAAAGCGAATGCATTCATGAGAAAACTACAATTATGGGAAATAAATTTAGAAAGTAAAGTTTCTAACATGTTCCCTACATTAGAAGAATTTCTTCACAGCAGTGAAATGGAAGCCAGTGCTGAACTATTTACTGAACATTTGAACACTTTACAGGAGCAGCTTTCATTTTAAAAATGTAGATGTCTCAAAACTTGAATGGCTAAGAAATCCATTTGTTGCCAACTCTGTCTTTTGATTGACAACTTAACGAGAACAAATCAGACTTATCAAGTGGTGGTTTGTTACAACAGTCATTTGATCCAGAAAATCTTTCTAGGTTTTGGTTGGTTGTCACAAAAGGAGCATCCCATCTTGTCAGACAAGGCTATGAAAATTTTTCTACCTTTTGTGATGATGTGTTTGTGTGAAACGGGATTTTCTGCTGTAGCTGCCATGAAGGCAAAGTACTGCTCTCAGGTGATCATAGAAAAAGACCCGAGAGTTGCTATTTCATCAACGACTCTGGAATTCGAGGAACTTGGTGCTGAAAAGCCAGCCTTCACATAACACAAATAAAGTGAGTTATTGGCTTCATGGTTTCAGTTTCATTAAAATAAAAATTTTACAATTTAAAGTTTCTTGTGAATGCTTTAAGAAACTGATTAAAAACAGGCAAAAAAAATATCAATTTTGCCGTTGTTATCACTTGCAAAACAGATATACAATGTGAAGGAAGGGGCACCTCTATATAAAGTTTGGAAACCACTGCAGTAGTAAATTAAACTCTCATGAAGCGTGTAATTCAACATCCTGCCTGTTGTTAAAAGGTTTGGCGCCATAACCCTAATGCTGAATAGTTCCGTTGCGTTTGATAGTTTCTAGTTAACTTAGTATGTTTACTGTTCTTTTTGGAACATAATATGCATAATGTTCTCTTCTCACAGACTTCCGTGGCATGATCTTGTCCAGCCAGCAGCTGATATGGCTAAGAAAGGATTTAGTGCATCAGAAAATTTTGGTAGGTTAATTTTTTTAATGCACTAAGTAAAATATCTACCCTGTAGTGGATTTTAGAAATATTTCTAAAATGTTAAGAACCTTTAATCATACTGATGTTTCCAGTAACTTCGTACAGACTCTGAATATGGCAGATATGTGAATTCAGAGAGAGGGAGGAAGTTTTAAAAACTTAGATATAAGTGATTACACTGGTCAACAAATTTTTATTTTTTTTCTTTGGCAGACCATCTAGGAGTGTTTTCTGGGGTTTTGAAGGTCGCTGATTACGAATATAACATTGGTTTTGTCTGATTGGCTCTAGTTTAGAAGATATTGATAGCCTCAAATAAGCCTAAACTGCTAAAATTCTCCCTGAAATACTTCAATATAGAAGCAGTAAATAATAATTTTCTGAAAGTTGTACTTTTGCATAATGGCAATAAGTTTGCTCCTGTACCACTTGGCCATTCTACCAAGATGAAAGAAGAGTATGATGGTATCCAATTTGTTCTTGAAAAGCTAAATTACAACACTCATAAATGGCTGATTTGTGTGGACTTGAAAATGGTGAATTTTCTGCTTGGTCAGCAAAGTGGGTACACAAAGTATCCCTGCTTTCTTTGTTTGTGGGATAGCAGAGCAAGAATCCAGCACTGGAGAAGGGAGAACTGGCCAGAACGAGAAAGTCTCGAAGTCGGCACAGCCAACGTCATCAATGAGCCTTTGGTACCCAGGGATAGAATCATCTTCCCTCCATTGCACATAAAACTAGGGCTCATGAAGCAGTTTGTTAAGGCGTTGAACAAAGATGGGGATTGCTTCAAGTACATATGCAGGCAATTTCCAGGTCTTTCCATCGAAAAAGCTAAAGGTGGCATCTTCGATGGACCTCAGATTCGAACGCTCATGAGGGATTCTGACTTCACTAATCATATGAACATGGTTGAGTTAAATGCTTGGGTGTCCTTCACAGATGTAGTGACAAACTTTTTGGGAAATCACAAAGCTGACAATTACAAGCAATTGGTCCGTAAGATGCTTACTGCATACGAAAAACTAGGGGCAAATGTGAGCATCAAAGTTCATTTCTTGTTTAGCCACCTCGACAGATTTCCTGGTAATCTTGGTGATTACAGTGAGGAGCAAGGAGAGAGATTCCATCAAGACATCAAAACAATGGAAGAGAGGTATCAAGGCAAATGGGATGAGCACATGATGGCAGACTACTGCTGGAACCTTTTGAGAGACTGCCCGAAAGTTGCTCACAAGCGAAAATCGTATAAACGTCAATTTCACTTTTGTGAATAAAATATTGTTTTGTGTGTTCATTGTAACTAAGAATCTAGTGTATAATAATGCTTTGCATTAATTTATGATATATAACTGATTATGTAAATGTTTTTTTCCCTTGGAGAATTAAAATTCAGCAAATTTTTAGCAAATTTTTTGTATATTCTCGAAATATATGAAAAGTGTTCATTTATTAATAAATGAAATGATGTTATATCTAACTTAACTTGTTAGATTGAGATTTTACACTGTCTTTGTGGTTTTGGATTATCATAAAAATCAATATCTGACATTTTTGCACTATTTAGCCGTTTTTTGTACGTTTAGTTATGGTCGCGAATGGGTGATTTCAGACGAACGACCCCCCTGTGATATCTCCAAAACTAGAGCCAACTTGAAAAAACAAATGTCAGATTCGGATTCAGCGCCCTTGAAAACCCCAGAAACCAGTCTCACTTTTCCTGCCAAAAATATTGTGTTGACCAGTGTTATCAGTCTCTATGAAATATTACCCTTTTTCTCTTTTTGCTAAAAAAAGGTGCAAATAAAATTTAATTTAAAAAGTATGTATCAACTACCCATCTTGTTAAAATACTGCAGATAGATATGATAGGACTATTAAAAAATATTTCCAAATGTCTAGCTGGCATGTTTGTTTGTTTTCCTGATGCTTATGATCTCCGTTTATTAATATTTGATATTCCACAGGTTTTCTTTGTCTGAAAAAATGTTGAATGCTCATATTACTGTGAAAGTTGTCTATGGGCCAAGCTTGGCAACCGAAGCCTTAGTTTCTTAAGTAAGACTGGGCATTGAATCGCTGAGTGTGTAGCATACCATCCTGCTGTCGTCGAGGGTCTGAGTCCGATCTCTAACTCTGTTTGACAAACCTCTCATAGAATGGCTGCTTTGTGTTCCTCTTCTGTCATGTGGTTTTTTATACCTGCAGCTAAGCAGAGGAGTCCTAGAAGAGATTTGACACTTCCTGCTGAAGGCAAAGCCAGCTGGGTTCTCACAAGTAAAAGGAATGTCAACCATGGTACTATGCAAACTCTTCAGGTGTGTCTACATTTAGAGATGGTGATGTTTGCAGAAGGAAAGGAAAACCACACACTATCAGTCAACCTCGGAACTTCTAAAATATCAACGTCCTTTGCATAATAGGGATTCCAAACTTGCATGATGGTGCAAATTTCAGCACGGTTTATTCGATTTCAGTCAAGGCAACTTCTAGAACCCTCACCTTACATAACACAAAGTTTGGAATTTCTTACAAATTCAGCTAGTAATTAAGTGTGAACCCGCAGAAATTTTTAGGAGATCTGTAAACTCTGAAAAAAGTGAAATTGATTTTAGTGCGGGAAATTGAGCTCTTCACAGAATGTTAAATGAAAAAAAAAAAATATTATTTACAAAAATTTATTTGTCATAAAAGAAAACAAAAACTTGTTGCTTTCTCCAGTTTAGTGAGTTTCTAATAGAAGAAGACTATTTCTTTACAGTTAACACGTTACAGACCAGAATTAATATCACTAACGCTCTGCCCAGATTCATTGAGGAGTTTACAGTCAATGGCAAACTGGTGAAAGTTGGACAAACCATGAAACGACCGCAGCTTGCAGAAACATTGGCTATGATAGCCTCAGGTGGAGCCGATGCCTTTTACAGTGGAAAGATTGCGGATAGTATTGTACAAGCTGTAAGTGCGTGTTTTTTGTTTTGTTTTTTCATAAAGACAGATAACCACTAATCTGTTGGCAGTATGAGATTTAGCTTGTAATCCAAAGCCAGTAACATTGTTTTTACAGGGTGTTTTCACCCAACACCCCACACTCAACTTTTTATTTTGGTGGGGGGGGGATCATTTTAAGATTAAATCACTAGCATCTTGGCATCTTAAAGAAATGAGTGCTGATTGAATATTAAGATCCATTATGAAAAAGTTCTGCCAGCACAGGACCGTCAAACTCCTGGTTGCTGACGTACAACTTGTATTGCTCATCTGTAGAAGGAAAATGTGCTTTTACCTGATGTACTTTCAGAAGTCTTCTGAAACTGTGGTAATGTGTGTGGATACCTAACATCTGTTTGGTGGTGCGAAAAATTACCGATTCCCCTAATTCGAAACCCTCTTTTTCATCTCTCTTTCGAGCAAGAATAGTTAATAACATTGCTTCAAGAATCATATTAATGGGCAATTCTTCTTCCTGTGGCTCTTGAATAAGCTCTGCCTTCTTGTGACTGCTAAATTAAACTGACTGGTCTAAAGAAAGTTAAAACTCAGCCAGCTGATTGCAAATTTTCTAAAATAGCTTTTGCAGCCTGTTTGTTGCTTACCCTTTTATTTCTGTTTAATATCTTTTTAGGTTCATGGCAGGATTACAAAGGAAGATCTTGAAAATTACAAGGCAATTAAGAGAGAACCTATCAAGATAAAGTATCAGGGTTGGTAACATAATAAGACGTGTCAGGGGTGGGCTTCATCAGTACACAAAAATGGTTAATTAATGTTCTGAAGAAGATGATCTTTTTGTTTGCCATTTTCAGAACAGACTTGATCAGAACTGTTTGCAAAGATAATTCTATTATTGACCACAACTTAAACATCCAGTGAATAATCTGAAATATTTTTAGATTATAATTTGGGTAATGTTCTGAACCCTTCAGAATTCATTGTTTTATCCGCTGGATCGTCTTTCTTACTGGTTTTGAGAGTATAAACACTTTCATCAAGTGCTGCCTTATTTTGTCAGCTTCCACACTTAAATGTACTTGGCTTTGTCGAGTTACAAGGCTGCTTATACCAAATTGGTTCCAGTTGCTATTCATCCTACAGCAAACACCCTAACCCAAGACTTAAAAAAACACATTTAAAAAAAAAAACCAACCTATTTGTCTGCATTCATAAATATCTCCAATAAATTCCCATCCCCATTCTTTAAGAATATTTTTGCATATGTAATATAGTTTGTTAAAGAATTTACTTTGTAGACAAGATAACCTTTGACCATTGCATTTACAGATACAAAGCAAAAATCAACCATCTCGGTTCAGATCATTTATAGCCCAATTCCAAGTTCTTTTCACCATTGAAATATCCATGGCAATCAATAAACAGTTTGTTTGTTTGTTGGTGTACATTGCTATATGCTTAGTAATATTGCGTTATTGGGATATTTCCTTGTTTGGGCTCCTTTACTGTTGCATTTCTGGTTAAATGACTGTTTAAGTGAGGCATGCCTGTTGCTTTCGTTAGGACATCTGTGCTTTTACCATATTGGGTCTTTCTACTACAGCACCAGTTCTTTCCCACATGTCTGCTGTCTCTTGTTAGAATACCAAAAATGGCAAGCTACATGATCGAGTTCAAGCTAGAACGATTTAAACATTTAATGAGGCTGAAAGAAAATCCAGTGTGATCAGAAAAAGACAAGCGGAAAAGGGAAAACCAACTGTGGACGTGCTCGTGATGAGAAAGTGGTTGCATGGGGTTGGTAAAAACAAAAAAGGAAAACCACAAGATGCTGAAACAGATAAACAACTTTTTGACTAGTTTTCCTAGCATCATGACTGTGGCATATGAATCACTGGAAAAATTTTGTGCAAGAAATTACTTCACCACCATGAGGAAAAGGTAGAAACATTACCGATGCATCATTAGACTGCAATGACTTGGAAACATGGATGAGGTGGCAGTTTATTTTAGCATACCAGTTAACAAACGCCGCACCATTTGGGGAAGAAAAAAACTGCCTTAATCAAGAAAACCAGGTGTGAGAAAGACAAAGTGACAGAAATACACAGCACAGTGGACAAAAAACTGCCCCCTCTTGTTTTGGGAGGGAAATGAGAGCTATCTGATTTCATGATTTCTGCAGGACTTTGAGTCAGAATGAGACCGAATTTGCCATGCCTAACCTTGTTTGGGCTCGTTTAGGGGACACAGGACTGAGGTAGTAAAAGAGACTGGGCAAGTGTATCCTGGCAGAAACTCAGATGCTGATGCTTTGTGGTTGCACTAGCATAGTACAACCCAAATGGTGATGGATCCTGGGATTGGCCATTCAAGCAAAATATCCTAGAGAAACATGGCAATTTGATGGTAAACAGAGAGCACTTGTACATAAAGGGTGTGGTCACTTATATTTTCTAAATTCAGCCCCCCCCACCTGTGATTGAGTGCATCAGTAAACCTTGTATTTCTCTTGTTGTTGATACAGAATAGTAATTGTAGGTTCATAACGGTATCTGCCAGATGTAACACGGGACTTGGGGAAATCTCTAGAGCCAAAAGAGCAACAGATAGTGAGATGTGTATGCCCAGCATTATCCTTTTTTCCTTGAGTAAAGACATGTTGAGGACAGGTTAGGGCACTGTCTGCTTCAAGTCATGGCAGCTTTGTAAAGATTTTACATTTTTTAAGTGTTTGAGTTTATACAAATTACACAAGTGGTCTAACAATAAAAGCAAGTAGAATCTTGGAAGTTTATCTTTTGCAGTACAATTTAAAATCTTACCAGGTTAAATTTGGCATGTTCTACATTAACTCTACACCTTAACAACTATTATATTCATTAACTTTACTTATAATTCATTTATTGTCTAGTTCACGGTTTCTGAACCACATCTTCTAAGTCTGTTAAATAAATTGGTTCATTATGAAAAAATGATTTATAACTCAGCATTTAAATTCATTTAGTAAACGAAAATCCACATAAAGAACAGCTATTCAGCTGCCCTCATAGTGTTGGTACAAAAATGAATGTGAATGAGCTGAAAGATTCCATGAACTTTTATTTATGTTTCACAGATTTAATGTAAATCTTGATGATGATGCTTTGCTATTAACTGCAAACTAAATAGGTAATTAAATAGAAACAAGGCAGCATTGCTGAGTTTTAAATACAACTTTATTAGAAATGTCTTGTTTCATTAAATAGATTTTTTTAAAATGTATTTCTGTGAAATACAGCAGATCTAAAACAAAATGACCATCCTTACTTGCTGAAATCAATACCTATTCACAAGAAATATTAAAACATCAGTTTGGAGTCTTGGATCTAAAGTTTTGTAATAAAAGAACATTTGTATTTTTTTTAGTTTTGTTAATGCACTGATGGCTGATGATAGGAATCATAAATGACTTGCCGACTCTCTCTCTCTCCCTGCTTACAACTATTTGTATGGTTTTTAGAAACATTCTTCTGGCCATCATCTTTCAGGCAACTACATTGTGAGTGTGCCATCTCCAGCTGGTGGCCCAGTGCTTCTGTCTATTATGAACATCATGGATAATTACAACCTGACTTCTCAGGATATCAACAGCAGCCTCACCTACCACAGGCTGATTGAAGTGAGTAAAACAGCGCTATAATTATGAAGCTCATTCATCTAGATATGGTATTTGTGTGCGTTGTTTATTTGCTCTATTAGCTAATAATAGATGGCTGGGATTTCTCGGTTTAAAAAAATCCTTGTTTTGATTTATCTCCTCATTAACTTACATAATAATACAAAATATTGTTATGAGTCTCATCTTATTAATTTATAAGAAAAACATCATCAGAATCTTGCTTGGTTCCTAATTAATATTATGCAAATAGCTGATATCCTTCTTGCAACATGAATGGACTCTGTCCCCTCAAACAAAATATTTTTTAACCAGAAGGATTTTGAATACATATGATTGTTTTGTTTTCATTAGTCTTAGTTAGTGACAAATGGGATTGGTGAGACTAAAGATGTTCTTCATTCTAGGATGGGTGGTGGTGGTTTGTTCTTCCACCGTAATCTTTAAGCCCAGCAAAAATAAGATATGGAAAATTGCAAAACTATCCCAAGTATCTTTTTTTGCTACATTAGGGTATTATTTTCTGTTTTAACTGCATCCAGATGGTATCCAGTGGTAGTTCCATGTGCCTTGATTTCAACATACAGTCAGTATGAATATCTATCAACTTCTCTTTCCCTGTAAGACTAAGTCTTATCTTGAAAGTAAAGCTGGACCTTCTCTTCTAGTGGGGTCAAGTGCTAACAAATCAGCACAACTCACTCACTCTCTCTCATATTGCAGTTAGGCTCTCTTTTCACTCTCACCTTTATCTGAAGATAAAATATTCTCATTTCTTCCTTTTGTGCTATGATTTACGTAATTTAGATGTATGTATTAAGTAAACTAATTTAGCACACCAGGTCTCATCATTCATCAATTCTCAAAACTTGCTTTTCTCTGAGAGTGAAAATGATAATTCCTTCTTACCCATCCCCTCAATAGCCATCTGACTTCAATATGTAGGATAAGCTTCATGTATTGAGATCCCATCTCTTCACAATGACTTGGTGTGATATTTTCAGTTTGCACCTATGTTAATGACAGATTCCTTTAATGACCCAACCACTCAAGGAGCACCATTGGTGCATATTCCTAGACAGATATTCATTCAATGTGTTGTTGACACACCTTTACCTATTGTGGTTTCTGTGTGTGCTTTGCAGCATAAGAACTCTTCTTTAATTTTGTCCTCATCAATAAAACAAATAGATATCAGTAATTGAGCATTGCCACCAATATCTGTGGACTTGTCTACCATACATATAAGTTTTTAACTTTATCATTTACGCTTATTTCAATGTTATCTGACATAACATGAATACGTCTACCAATTGTATTATCAGACAAAGGGATTGTTTTCAATTCTAGCTTCAGTACCAAACATTGTCCTTACTATTGCAGCACAAACTGGAAGAATAAGTGTTTTGGCAATTGTATGAGGTATAATTTCTTAGGTGTGAACTCTCATGCTAAATAGTTGGTCTCTTAAGCTTAGTCAGCAACCAAATTTTTAAGAAAATAACTGTTGTACTTGGGGCCTCAGCAGTCCTGAAATGATTTGGAGTTTTAATGGAAGGATGCCATTGTTTTGTAGATAAATGTCTCATCAGCTTGTTGTGAACCATAGCCTCATTAGACACTTTTTCTCCACAAACAATACACTCAGAGTTAGGACAGAGTTCAGCACCACACCAGGTAAAGCTCATTGCTTGATAGCTGTCACAGTACTGACAGATTTTCTTATTCTTCTTAGTCAATTTAATGTTAGCAGAACTTCTTGTGTTGAATCCAGTTTTATCTCTGTCTTGTAAACTATTACCACTATCTATCACTTATTTCTGCCCACTAGTCATCTTCACATTTTCATTTTTTTTAATAATAAACTTATCCATCTCTGTACTCCCTGACACGTGCCACCTACTATTGGTGAGTCTAAGGAGTTTAGCTTTGGAGATAAATCTCCAGGCTGGAGCCTTTATACAAGTCATGTTAGATACACTGCCATGTATTATATTTTAGGCATTTAAATTTTCATATGCCCAACAAGCATCTCTCGGAGACCCATTTGACACAGAATTTGCAGACCTGATAAAGAATACTACAGACATGATGCTAAGGTAAGGCTCGGTCTATTTTTTTCTTCTGCGCCCCACCTTATTTAAATTCACCCATCTTGTCAGTGAGAAGGGACTGGTCTAGAGGCCATGCTACCTGACCAGATTGGCTTGTAGACCGTTCTTATTCCGAGAGTTTATTCAGGATTAATGCATTAGCTGAGATTTTTTTTTTTTTTGTGTTTCTCTTTAAGATTTGCTCTTTAAATATCAATGCAGTTTATATTGTTGCCTTCTATTTTGTGGATGGTGAGGTTTATCAGACTGACTTGACTGTATTTCCCTGTGGTACTTGGCACAAGCAACATAGAAAAAAAATAATGTTCAGACTTGCTTGATGTCATGTAATAAAGGGGAAGAAGACAATAAGTTTGTAAAAACAAACAAACGAAGTTTCTGTTGCTATTTCAACCAGCAGATGGCATACTTTGGTTATGGGATTTGCTGACATCTTGATGGTGGTGAGCTTATTCACAGCAAACTGGACAGTTTGTCTCCATGGAGCTGTTTGCTTGCTATTTTACATTTTAAGCAAATTTAATGATAGTGAGATAGATTTAAAAAAAAATTACATACAATTTCTTATTAATAGTTATGCTGTATTTGAGATTATAAAAGCTTAAAATATTTAATTTTCCTTTTAAAATAGCTTGATGTAAGCTAATTTGTGTCTAACCATAAACCATTTTGAGAGTATATCTGTTGTTTTATTTAATTTGCATAATGCAAGGTTATCTCCATTTCTCATTCCAGTAAAGAAATAACCAGGCAGATAACCAAGAAAATCAAAGATCACACAGCCAACAGCCTCGGCTACTACAAGGCATATTATTCTGTCCCGTACAACAGAGGTACCTCCCATGTATCTGTGATTGATAATGATGAATTGATGGTTTCTGCAACTTTGTAAGTCAACATGACTTGTAGTTTCAGAGCTTGTTGAGGAAGTAACATGTGAAATCTGTAGTAGTTTAGTACGTACTGTACTGTTGTTGCATTACTTGAGAAAAAGAAACAAAACACATTCATTTGAGTGTTATTTTTTTACCTTAAAAAAAAAAGAATATTTAAGCTGTCTTAATTGCAATTGTTTTCCTGAATTGTTTTATTTATTTATATTATCTTGGTTTCTTCACTGTGAATTTTAAAGATGGTTGGATTTTAGTGTTCTTTCAGCAGACCAATAGAATTATTACAGGTTTTTGTTTTATTTTTTTCCAACAAGATTATAAGTACCCAGTATCTTAGCATCTCAGAGATCTCAAATAGTTCTTTCTGGTTTTCTCTCACCTGGTTTGTCTGGTGATAGCTGTCTTCCCAATCTGCAGGGAATTGTTTTTGGTATGTGGGTTGGTCATTTCAGAAGAGCTAGAAGGGTCGGCCTGGCTGTCTGTGTGGTATACTTGTCAGTCAGTGAATAGGTTTGCTTGGGCATTATCCAGGTGGCTACCCTTAAAACAAACTGGCTGATATTTAGTTCAGCAACATCCACAAACCCCCTCCTTTCTTGCTAGAACTCTTCTTTAGCTGTGGGTGAAAATTGTAGTACCTAGAAGAAGCCCACTCTACACACAGGTTTCTTCAATCTCTTCTGCATCATTCTACATATGGTCAGTTCCAAGTGAGGTGGGAACATGGTCCCTATGCCACTAGATGCCAGTGAGCTACTTTCTTGGCCATCCAGTGCATGTCAAGTGATTAAAACTGAATAAGCTGAGAGTGATTTCCATAAGTGTGTGTGTCTCTCTCTCTCTCTCTCAAAGTATTTTGGATTCTATACCTGTTTTCTGCTAACCATTATGAGATTTGTTCAGATTTGTTTGTTTTTAGATGCTTTTAGCATTGTAGTTATCTCTATTATCTGTCCATCAGTTCCTTTTTTTTTTCGTTTTGTAAATTTTCTTATTTTTTTATGTTATTTTCTTGCTGAAACCTTTTCTTTGCAGAGTTAGTACTACAAATACTTTATTTTTCATCTTATTGCTTGATGGATGTATTTTCACTCTGCTTCACATGAGCAACCATGTTGTCATTCATCTCCTGGATCCGATGGAAAATGAGCCGGATGACTTTACAGCTTTGGCGATTATTCCTTCTGAAAAGAATCTGTGCTCTCTGTGAAGCTGGCAGACATCCTCAAATTATTTATATATGTTAAATGACTTAATAAAGTCTGGTGGGCTCAATGATGCTTGGACCAGGATTCTGGTCAATTACTGTTGTTGTGGATAGAAATGGCATCAAAGATATGTGGGGTTTTAGAAGAGGAGAGTCTGTCTTAAAGAAAAGCAGTTCAACTTTGGATAATTTACCGAGTTTGCATATGGCTGGTTCCTGGTTGATACTTGTGTTCCACGTGGAAAACTAGGTTCTGTTAGAATACAGGAATGCAAAATGGTTGTTAACAAGGGTTTTAAAAAAAAGTCTCCCTCCCAAAAAAAAAACAAAGAAATAATATTAAATTGAATTATCTAAAAACCTGTTATGCAGAGACTTAACATGAGCAAAAAGGCACTCTCTGCTACTGATCCAGTCACATGATAAATAGCTATAAAGGAAACCTCAGTCTGTGGAGCCATGTCACAAATAGGTTCTCTGGAACTGAATGGACTTTGAAAGGGGTGCACAGTTGGTTAATGAGATGTATGAAGCCAGTAAGAAATGTTCTAAGGCACTGCTGCTGATGTTGCTGTCAAAATTTTAATAGGATGATTGTTCATTTAAAGAGAAGCCGTAAGATTATCATTTGTGTATGTCCTGGACATAACAAAACCATGAAAAAAAACAATTTGGGCTGTGAAGAGGTGTCAGAAATGAACCTCTACAATTGGCTGCAAATATGGCAGATCATGCATGCATTTATTATAACCATTAAAGTTACCATCACAGCATGTGGTTCACCAGAAAAGTGGTGCAAATCTTACTACACTCCTCTTTGGATGAGTCCAGGATTTTGCAGTTGTCGGACAGTGATCATACATTGTTGTGCCATTAAACAGTATTTTATTGGACCTCACAGGCCACTGCAAAATATGATTGTGACAGGCTACTTACTGTATGGCTACTGCTAATGAATTGTAATGTAACTTCTGCCCAATACATAGACATTCTTTAAGAGGGACTCTGCCAAGGTCATCCATCCAAACTGGGTGGTATTTTTATGGAAAACTGTGCTCCAGCTCTCACCACTCACTGCATTACAAAGGTGGAAAGAAAGTCATGTCATCAGTGAACTCCATGGAGCATATGTGACAACATCTCCACAAACAAGATTGATGGTCTTGTCCAGACAGTGCCAGCTCATTGTTAACTTGCATAAGGCAGAGAGCTGCACCACTAAGTATTAATCTGCTGGCACTTTGCTTGGTTTCAGAATAAATAGGTGCTCTTACAACTTATGGTTTCTGTTTACCCATGTGAAATTTCTGTATATTAATTTAAATAAGACAAGAATGAAAAATTCTTCATCTTAAACAGAGAAATAACTATGGTCTAAGATATTTGGTGATAGTTCCAGGAAATAAATTTAAGAACAACAAAAACAAACATCATGCAGAATAGTTCTGTCTTTGAAGAAATTTCCCTTTTATTAGTTGAATTTTCTATAATATCAAAGCCTTTTGTTTTTTTGTCCTAATATTTCTTGCTGATGGCCACAATTATTGCAATGGTCATTATTCAAATATTTAAATGGGAGAATTTTCATACATAAGTCGTCTGTTAAATCCCTTTTGGAGATGTCATTGATTTGCTTGACTGATTAATAATATACAAATTGCAATTTTAAGGAAAGATTAACTGGTTTCAATTGTCTTGTTTGATGTACACATTTTTGTGATGTCTTTATTGATTGATTTTTGCAATTTTTCATTTCTACAACTGCAAAATTTTTGTTTCATGACAGGACGATCAATACATGGTTTGGATCGCAAGTGGTTACTTCATCGGGCATTCTCCTCAACAACGAGATGGGAGATTTCTCTATACCCGGTCACAGCACCTTCTTTGACATTCCACCCAGTCCGGTAGGCTGGCTTTTCTGATTGGACAGATATTGCAATCGCACCTTGCAAGCAAGGGGAGAGGAAAGGAGACTGCAAATAATACTGCAGTTTGAGAATGACAAAGTTAATAGTGATGTGCTACTTACAGAAAGTATAGCGTTAATTCAGGCATTTTCCCATCACCTTAGTAGTAGTAGTATCAGACCTCTCGCACGCACACACACCCTACATTTAATCTGACCCTGTTGCTATATTCAGGGAAGAGAAAGGTAGATGGGATAAAGACGGTATAAGATGGAAAGGATGTAAAAGTAGAGTAGACATCGAGTACTTATTTATTACTGACCAGGTCCTCTGTTGAAATAAAATCTCTGCTCTGGATATTTTGTATAAATGAGCAAATAAGGAAAGAAAAAAAAAAATGAACAAGTCAGGGTCAGACTTGATGTTAGTGCACTTTTATTTCTAAAGAAAAAAAAAGACTATGAGAACTTAGAAAACTTGCTGTGCCAAGCTGAGCCACCAGTTCTAGAATCATTTTAAGTATTACTCCGTCTTTTTAAACTGACAAGCTGAAATTGAACTACTAACTTAAAGTTTGACATAGAAAGAACGAGTTTACAAATTGCCTGTCGTCTTTTTCCAGGTAAATTTCATAAAACCTGGAAAGCGTCCACTGTCCTCTGTGGTGCCAGTGGTAGTCCATTCTACCAAGAAACCATGTGGCATGAGAATTGCTATAGGAGGAACAAATGGTAGTAAAACTGTGTCAGGTGAGAAAATTTTAAAAATTCCTTTGCACTTGTTTTGGAATGAAATCATCCACTTACATGTAGGAAATGTTGGAATTATTAATGGGATGTGCTGAAATTTATCTGAAATTTTAGTCGTCATATGGTAATTTTATATTAGTGTTATCGGTTGCAGAGGGAGCAAATATATTTCGGAAAAATTATACCTTTTTTTTCTTTGCTAATCTTTCATAGTTTAACTCTTTCCAACAAGGTAAAGAGGGCACAGATTCTGTTCTCAATGTCAGAACAAAGGTGTAGTGGTATTGCAAGTTTGCGTCACATTTGTTTGTTTTAAAATTGTATATAGGCCACTGGTTTTATCTTCTACTCTGTGATAGTAGAACTGTATGCACTAAGTTTTGATTTCTGCTACAATGATTTTCATTTTTGCTGCTTAGCTGAATGGCATTGAAATGCTTGATCTTGATCAAGACAAAATTTAAGAGGGAGCCAGCAAAGGTATCCTCTTCCTCAAACTGACCTACTTACACACACACAACTTTGAGATGAATAAATGTCAGTAATTAAAAATCCGTTGTTGGTACAGAATTTTTAAAAATAACTGCAGAACTGAAGTTCATTTTAATTATTAAAATTCTAAGAAATTTAATTTGTCATCTGCAAAAGTCAGCAAAGATGGTTTTGTTTTTATACATTGGGAAAACTTGCCTGGAGGAAATAAAACAAGGGCAGTTAGATTCGTGGGTTTGGCAATTAGTGGGTTAATCAACAAAGGTTTACTCAATAATTTTTAATTTTTTTTTTTCCAGGCATTTCACAGGTTTTGGTGAATCTGCTAAACTTTGACATGGATCTAGTTTCTGCCATCTCTGCCCCTCGCCTCCATGATCAGTTATTTTCAAATCAAACTGATTTTGAAAGTAAGCAACTTTCATTTCTTAATTTAAAAATCTTTAGATTTTTTAAAGATAATTTAATACTTAAAGATTTTTAATATAAAGAATTTCTATACCTTTTGCTTTTTTCTTTTTTTACCAAGGGTGATAATCAGAGATAGAGATATAAATACCTAAGGGACATAATTACCTCCCATCTACATTTCCCACTTTTAATAAACATACAATGGCCTTTTTTTTTTTATAAACAGAAACAAAAAAAGCATTTCTGTTAGATCTGGAGGCTTACCGCTGAATGCGCTGGTTCTCCAAGTATTTCGTTGGTTTCATGTTTTTATAGATTGGTTAGCATCAATTTAATTTTGCTTTGATGAGTTAACTGCTAGTGGTGCATGCTTCTACCTACATTAATTTTACTTTTTCTTTTAAGGGTTAGTTTAGCAGGTCCCAATCTTTTTCTCAGTAGCAACACTGTGACAAATTCTTGAATTCCAACATTGAGCACCATCAGTGCCAGCTACAAACACACACCCTGCTGCGGAGGTCTGGGAGAATGCACCCCACCTCCAGAATATTGTGAAATAGTGCAATTCATATGTTCTAGGCCATGGATATCTCAGTGTCATTGTGAGGTTGGTATGATGTAGGCTGTATATACCACGTGTGTGTGTATTTGTTACACCCACCCAATCTTTGAAATTGGACATTTATCAGCCCAATTTATGAAATAGCAGGTGACATGCACGACATTTTTACTGACATTAGCATTTTATTTCAGCTGTTATATACACACATTTTACTAATATTTATTTCTGCAAAATATAGAATTTATAAATACCATTTTTATTTTATCTTAAATTTAAAATCAAATACAGTAGAAACATGATGGCCTAATACTATCTTTAATACATATAAAGTGAAATAAGAGAGAGATGAACCATAAACTCAGATCTGTTTTTGAAATTGTACACTATACATCAGCGATACCACTGTTTTATTAGTACCAAAAGACCTGATGAAGTTCACGGTAGTAACCATGACAATGTATTGACCATCACCTCTGTTCTTTACACAATACATGCAGTTTTCCAATTAATCACTGCCCATATCTGCACACGTGACTGTGGCAATGCACTGTTGCATCTTCAACCAGCCTTCTGACAGCAGCACCACTTGGTAAGGCAGGTGCTCCTACAGTCCTACAGGAACATCTTGTAAAACCCTCACTGACTACCACATGCACTCTGGGTATGTACTATTTTCTGGATGTTAAGTTGCTCCTGACTACTAAACTGTATGAATTCCAACTGGTTCCAAGCCACTTTTCCTCTCGATGACTCCATTTCTTGTGCCAATCATACAGTCAGACTGATTGACTGCTAGCACCCCTCCAATAACATCTAGTGGACTGCCTTTGCTGTGGTCAAACTGGGAAACTGGCACAGCAACACTGTCACCTGTTCTAAGAGATCGGCTACTGCAAGCATAGCATCACAAGAAATGGGTGATCGAGGCAGTTGCCCTGGGCACATGCTGTAAGGGGATAGAGAATGCAAAAATTGATTTACTGTAATTAGATTTTATTAAAGGATTTTGAAATAAGAAATTAAAATTTGGAGCAGTTAATACAACAATTTTAAACTGACTTGTGTAGGAAGTACAAGGATTGTCTAAGAGTTCATTAGCTATTCAATGAAATCTCTCAAAGTGACTGCTGTAAGATTCCTGCTGAACCAATTTCCTGGAGTGCTCCCCAGGATTGAAATAGTTCTGCACGTACACCTGACTTTACCAGTGTCTGTGGCCTCGTGTAAATGGAGCTTTAGTTAGTTAAAACATCAGGTCAACTATACACCAGGAGTGGTTTTCAAACCAAGCAGTCCTCTCCATTGAACACAACATACTAAAGAATATAGAACACGATAAAATACTCAATGAATTTAGTTTGCTAAAGGGTTGAGAGAGCTGTTATCTTAATTATGCATAGTTCTGGGTACTACTGATATACACGTAATAAAAACAACCTGTTTATTTAACATTTAAATTAATATAGAAACAGTAATTCACATTGATGCCATTGTCATAAGTCAGACAATAAATTATTTTCAAAGTCTTTGTCTTCAGGTAACCCAGATAAAGCCAATAAAAAAGATCCAAAGTCGTATTTTGTACACATTTTTTTTCAAAATTCAAAACAATTTAAACTACTATTGTAAATGTATTATAAATATTTTGTCGGGGAACAAAATTCAGTACCTTGTCTTGGGCACCGAATTGCTTGGTTATGGCACTGACTGTAGAATATGCACTGGCAAAGTCCAGAAAGATTGAGCCACCTCTGTTACCATCTTTGCCATGTATTGTAGGATCAGTAACTGCCATCTTTCATAGTCTGCATGTCCACCTGGCCTTGCTCACTGAGGTCCCTCAAGATAATAGGTCATCTGCCTATTCCAGGTGCTTTTTTCTCCTCTGGATCTTTTTGCAGAAGAACTTCCTCATGGAGACATGTACTCCCAGACAATGGACTGTTGGATGTTGGTGTGCTGGTCCGGAATCTTTTGTTGTTTTCTCTCTACATGCAGCATCTAGATAATATTTGGCACTCTATCTTGGATACCATAAACTTATCATTGTTCTTGGCTACACACCAAGGAATTTCAATAAGTTATAAGTTTTCAGAATGTGTTTATCTTCCCTCCCAATGTGAGGGCATCAATAACATGTTGTTCATAAGCACAACTCTACAAGAACTGACAGGACGATATGATGCCTTCCATCCTGCTAGTGATACATTAACTAGCATAAATCACACAGTAAATGTCTTCCATTTTATATAGAATTTGCTAGGGTCAAATGTTAACTAATTATTAATTCATCTCATTGTAGACAACAGGAAATTTTGTTTGCATGAATGAAATTTCAACTTTCATGTACTGCATTGCCCAATTTCACAGAGTTGGTGTAACACACACACACGTATCAACGACAGTCAAAAGATTAAACGTTGCAAGAAGATAATCATGATACTATATTGGCAGGCTTTACAATCCAAGTTTCTTCTTGGGACCCTGTTTGGGGTTGTGATCCCTAGGTAGAGAACTACTGGACTAATTTCTAGTAAGTAGATGGTGAGTTCAGGTATTTCCTATCACCTCATTAGCTGAAGTTAACCCTGTGTTTCAGTAATATTTCCCTGGCAGCAGTATCAGGGTTGTAGTGTTTTTTGTTTCCAAGTGCAATGATATTAATCTGCATGGTTATATATTCTTTATTTGAATAATTATATTCTTATTGAAGTCAAACAAAAAAAAAAAAGTAATGGGAAGGAAGAGTGAAATAAAAATATATAAGGTATGGAAATTCAAGTTATCTATAAAAGATGTTTACCTTTCTTAACAGCACTCTAACATCAATGAGAGAAATTGGTCCAACTCACAATTATTTCTGAATGGGAAGATTGAAGGGAGGCAACTCTGCTAATAGAATTTAAGGAAAAAGTTGTAGTTATTGTTTGCAGGACAGTCAATGAGCATGGTTATTGATTGCGTTTTGCCCTTGACAGTATAACATCTTTCTTTTTTTAGATAATTTCAACCCAGCCATTGTTAAGGCTTTGTCAAAAATGGGCCACAACATGGTGAGATGGACAAACCCGCTGAACGTGGTGCAGGCTGTGCTGAAGGAGAAGAACACAATCCAGGCTTTCTCTGACAAGCGCAAAGGAAACTTCTCTTCGGTTTACTGAGTTTTTGCTGTGACAAGGGGAAGCAAACAGATTTAGTTAAATCCTTAAGGGTTTGTTCTATTTCTACTTGTTTAGTGATGACGGACTTCCTCAAAATGACATTTTACTTATTTTAGCTATAAAAAAAAAAAAAAACTGTTAAAAATGTTTGTGAAGTTGAAAGGAAGGATATGGGGGCATTAAGAGCTGGTGGTTAGGTGAAGCATTTTAAGTGTTTATTATCATTAACTTGTTTATCTACAAGGGAGATTGGAATAAATTTCTGTTGTTGTTGTTAATATTTTTTTAGTGTGGAGTTATTCTCCCTTTCAAGAGGATAAGGTTTCTTAGTTGTAATAAAAAATATATTTTTGAATTGGTTCCACTTAAATGACCATTTTAGCTTTTATGGAACCAGGTTCTGTGAGTCATCCGTTCATAATGTGGCTATAGCTTTGATGTGGATTATTTCCTCCTTGGACTCAAAGCTGAGTTCTTTTCCCTTGGGCTTGGCTGGCATTATTACTTTGATGTGTTTGCACCCTAACTAACCCCCCAAACTTTTACATTCACTTTGAACCTGACTGAGCTAATTTCCAACTGTTCAGTAGTTTTTTTTTTAAATCTCATTTCAGAAGATTTCAAAATACCAAGATTGTGGTCCTCGGATCTTTGAAATCAGAATAATTAACTATTTTTAAATGCATTTGATCACTGTTAACCCTTTTAGCTTTGAAACCAAATCACAAACAGCAGTTTAGTTTGTTGATTTTGACCTGAACCCCCCCTGCTCTGGTTCACCCTTACTACTGTTAGTTTATCTGCAACCTTTTAGTCAACGGTTTTACCCACCGATTATTCTTTAAAATGCTTCTCTAATTCAAGTAAATCAGAACTATGGCAGCATCAACCAGACTGGTTTACCTGTTTCAGGTTCACTGTAAGTTAGTTTGCTGTGTTGTATTTACTTCTGCTTGAGATGTGAGAACAATAGAATTTATTCACTTGAGGGCTGTGGCTTCTGTAAACTCATGAATTGTCAAACAGTAAAGAACACACATTGTCAAGTCAAGTCAATTCAATTTAAAAATGTACTGCCATGTATTGGTTTCATTAAAGGAACACACTAGTTCATATGAAGTTGACCTTTCATTCCTTAATTCATTCATTATTAACAGCTGCAGACATTCTTGTCAGCTTTATACTGAAAAAGAATCCATACTATAGCACACTCCTAGTCAAGCACAGAGGTATTATAAGGAACAATTACTGGATAATGTTTTCCTTTGAATTTGTCTCAGAGTAAATAAAATTAACTTTGCCCTAAAATGAATTGATCACCAATGTTCCTTTGTATAAATGGCTGTGGTGGTAGTTATTAAGCTGATGTGTAGATTTATTGAATACTCAATTTAAGGTCCATACATTTTTTTAACTATGTTACCAATGTAAACTTTTTAGATCATTGCAATAGAATCAGCAATAGCCAAACATCAATTATTTTCAAAGCTTTTCTGAATTAGTGAAATGTTTTCAAAATGGGTGGTTGGTTTATTGTTCTAGTTTTAGATTTCTGGAAATCTCATGTGTACCTTTGCATAAGGTATTTTTCTTTATTAAGGCTTTTTTACTCTCAAGTATCTGATAAGCCTGGAAGGTTTCTTTTAGTATACTCATGGTGAAAAGAGACCAATTGTTGGAAATATAATGTTATGGCCAATAAATTTTCTTCATTGTTGTTCCTTTTGGCTAACTATGCCAATTTTTTTGTTATGGATTTATGTGAAAAATATTGTCATTTATCAATATTCTCCCTGGCAAAGGGAAACAAATTTTGTCCACTTTTTAAAAAAAATGCAGACATTCTCACCAAATGTCTTGCCTTTTTTTTTTTTGTTATTATCCATTATATTGTGGTACCTGGTTTATCAGCTTTAAATTAATTATATGGGTTAGCTTCAGCTGTAGTAATCAAGGTACAGATTTGTAAAGGAAAACTTAATTTCAAGCCGCATTAAACTCCACTGACCTTATCCAGAGTGCTGACTTTTGTTTAATGCTGGAGATAAAGTGGTAAACGTCAACCTTACTAACTGATAAAAAGAACCAAAATATCTGTGCTTTGTTTTTTGTTTGTTTCATGATTTTGGTTCCGCTTCACAATGAGTCAGAAATAGCTGGCTAGAAAAGGACTCAGGTGAGAAAGAATGGATGTTAGTATGATTCTTTGAAGGTATTTTGGTTAATTACTCCTAAAATTGTAATTGCTTTGCTATCAAAATGCACTGCTCTTCAACTCATAGTTTTTGGTTGACAGTTACCTCTAGAACTTCCTCTTAAACTGTATCTTTGACATCACCTGTGATGATGATGATTATAATTTCTCCTTGGGCTGTTTGTTCTCTATGACAATTGTTAAAGATGAAGCCATGTGTTTTTGTATTTATCAAGGGAACCAGTGCCATTAGTACTTGCACCTGTCAAAGAAGTTTCCACTAAGGTGAAATTATCTTAAATATGATGGTGCTTTGTTCTTATGAATCCAAACCCTTGTTATGCAACACCAATGCTAATTTATTAGTCCCAGCTTGTGGAGATGATGTGAGATCTGTTTTTTCTTCTAGACCTAAATTAAACTTGTATTATTGCTTATTGGAAACCCAAGTTTGAATGAGGTGGTGATGTTTGTTTTTTTTTAATAAGCATTTGGGGCCATACATAAACTGCCTTCTACAATTCTGTAATCTCAACAGAATGTTACAACAAGACAAAAAGAATTATTATCATCTCCTTTTGGTAAGTTTTCATGTTCTGATATATGATTAAAATACTGTATCAGAAAAGCTTACAGATTGAATTAGAAAATGTCAACAACAGTGATGATAAGAGGTAGCTATCATTTGAAAGGTTAATCATGGACATGGTTAGAATACTTCTGTTGCTTACCAATAATAATACGAGCTTCTAGTGTGAATACTCTCTGAACAGGTTCTTCATTGCTCTGTTTAGTCGTCATAGAGAAGGGGCGAAGCTATCGCGACTTTTGCCAGGAAATGAATATTAATGCATTTTTTTAAAAATCTACTACTACCAAGAAACTATCAGTGACATTCATCCCGTTCGTTCATAATTCTGTTACTAAAAGAATCATTTCATGTTAATACCCACGAAGTTTCGAATCCCCATCCAGTCTTGTTCTTTCACCGTACGTTGTTTACCATTGTTGTAGAGCTCTGTATTGTTTTTTTTTTGGGCGAGGGGTGGATGGGTGGGAATTATGATCTAAACTAAGGCGTAAAACTGGTCTCTCTGGAGGATTATTCTGCCAGATGACGAAGCTGCCTGCTGCAGCGAGATCAAACAATCGGCTTTATGTCACGACTTACAAAAATTCCGACGGGCGCCTTGACCTGTCAGGGACCGCGTTTAGAGTCAATACACGAGACGAGATTCTGCAAAGTATTTATTTTAACGCATATTTCCTTAAGGTTTTTTTGTGTAGGTACATTTAACAAATATTTTTGGCGATCATCGGTAATTACGCCACTCCGCGATCCTTCCTTACCCTTCAGCGTGTAACTATTTACAAAGTTCTCGCAGAGCCTGAAAGTATCAGCTGAAGCTTAACTAAGTAAATAATGAATCGCAATAGCGCTTTTACCCCCCCTCTCTCTCTCTCTCCGTATCGTTCGGAATATTTTCGAATTTAAATTGTAAAGTTATATACGTTTTTATGTAGAAGTTATTACCGGTAGTTTTCAAAGGTGACCGATTCTATGCTAACTTTTAAACAATATAAATAAAATACGAATGTCGGTGAATAACTAGAGGTTAATGGGAAGTTTGGATTTTATTGTAAACTCTAACGTAAACTAACAGGTTACGAAGGATCTGAGAAAACCCCGTCGGGTCGAGCAGGGAGCTGCGCTTCGTTCTTGTCCTTCATTTCGCAGTCCACGTCAGAGAGCTGCCCGGATGCCATCGCTGGCGAGCGGGTTAGAAAACACCTCCCCACTCCTTTCTCTGCCTCCATCGACTGCAGTCCTTCGGGAGGGCTCGCGCTACCCCTGAACCGAAACGTGCAAAACAACTCCCGCTGCTCGTCGGCGGCGGTGTCCTCTCGCGGAAGGTCGGCCGTCGTGGGGCTGATCCTTAGCGGGACCGAGACGCAGTTGCTGTCGGTGACCATGGGGTCTGAACCCCTGTCGGCTTCGGGATCGTCGTGGAGGGGACGCGCCTCCGAGCCCCGTTGGTCGGGAAGTGGGTTCAAGTTTGGATTTTCCCCCTCGAAGGCCCAGTTACAGTAGCCGTCGTTCTCTCCCGATCTCAGAAACCACAGGTGGTTCCGAGCCGTCCTCACGCCCCTCTTTCCCGGCCCCCCGCCGCACTCCAGGGCGGCGCTGAGGTTTTTCTTCAAGTTCAACCTCTTCATCATCAGGATCCGTTGCCTGTAGTTCGACAGGGCTCTGGCGAGCAGCGTGCTCTTCTTCCGCGGCATCTCCGCGCTCTTCTTGCTCGACTTGTGCAGCCAAACCCTGGAATCCTTTTTGAAATATTTCCCGTCCTTCACGACAGAATATTTCCACTCGAAACTGTCGTAAAACGGGGACAGCGACCTTCTTTGCATCTCTGTCACTTTTGTTCACAAAATGCTCCTTTCAGTCGGCGTCACGCGCTTGGACCTTTACCCGGTTGAGCATCCCTAATTTTAAGTTAAACGCCGGTCACGTTAGTGACTGGGTCCCTGGTGATGTCGGAGAAACAGCAACAAGTTTTCTTCCTCCTCCTTTTTACCTTCTCGGTTTCTACCGAAGCTTCGAATTTATTCTTTAAAAAAAAAAGGGAGAAAGAAAGAAAATTAAAACGGTCGAACTGCGAAATGTAGGTGGCAGGGCTGTCGTCATCCTTTTGTTAGATTTTCTCATGACGTCACCTTCAGTGACCGAACAATGTGACGAACTCTCGGGGGGGTGGGGGTGTGTGTATGGGTGATTTGCCCCTACCTCAACAAGTATCTTGACAATCTCTACCCATCGTCATCACGAGGTTTCAGTGATGTTAGGGCTTCGGCTGGCCTTTATTATTTCGGACCCCCCTGAGCTAGTATCGAACCCTGTTGGCCGCTAAATTTATTCTGATGTAGTGTGTTGCCCATTCACTTCCTCCTACTGAGGCGATGCAAACCGCCAGATCTCTCTCCATCTCTCTCTTACGCGCGCATATATTTATGACACCAGCTAAACAGCTCCTGGTTATGTCGGGGTGTGCGCTGGAATTGTGACCCACGGATGACCTTTAACTGTTCTTCGGGCAAAGCTCCACGTGCCTAGATTTGCCTCCATAGCCGAGAAAGCGCACTTCCGCTCGCACGCAGCCATTGCGCCGCCTGGGTCCGGGACTGCCAATAGCTCTCCGCCTGAGCACAAATGCCCGTTTGTAACGTCGCTCTTCTAATCAAATATCGTAAGATGGATATGAGCACAAGCCCTTCCGCCTTCTTTTTTTTTTCGTGTCTTTGTACCAAAGCTAATTTGCATGTTTCTAATGGTCTCATTTACATATTTGATAAAGGTCGTGTGAAACAATCGGTGAATGAAACTCCGGACCGTTTTTAAGGAGGGAGCGAGGCCTTTGGCAGATGATATAACTTCATTGAATCTCCAGCAAACAGAGGGTCTTCCCCAGACGTGAGGAAGATGCGGACCACAGGAGAGTCGGCACTATTTACTTCAGGAAATGTCCGTTTTTTTTGACTGAGACACCTGCCGAAAACGAACCGGTCCCCGGGCGCGTGGCAGAACCCTGATATCACGAGTCTGGGCGCTGTATCCGGTTCCCCTCGAGAGGGCGTCGTGATAGTTCCCTTTACAACCCCCCCGGCAATTGTTTGAGCCCTGATCATTAATTTGCAAAAAAAAAAAAAAAAAAACTGGTTTGAAATGTCTTCTACAGAGGCAGATCTTTTATCCGTTTGAAAATTTTTTAAACGAGTTTTTGTTGTTGTTATTGTTGTTCTCTGACAACATCAAAAGCCACGAGTCCTGCTTCGTTCTCTCATTCCAAGCGGGGCCTGTCGCCGGCTCCACCGTGCCCTCTAATCGGAACACAGCTGTTTCTCGAAATAACCATCAATTTACCGCTCGATTGTAGCACCGTTTTAAGAAACGTGAAGAAAATCTGCACAGTGGACGATCAATACTTTCTGTTTTTTTTTTTTTTTTAAAAATAAATAACGGTCCGCCTTTTACCCTTCCCAAAGCATTGACAATTCGAGTTTAAAGATGATCAACCCAGGTCTTCGAATGTGTTACGGTTCTGATAAATTACGACCCACGACGCCCAAACAGCCCATGCCCACAAAATTCCCTTTCAACAGCCACACGTACAGTGGAGACTTATAAAACTGGTTGGTGTCGCCGTAAGACGACAAATGGTTAGCCAAATTCCGAGTAATACGTTTTCTCTACTTTTGCTACAAAAGATGCGCATTTCTGAACCGGCCAAATGTCTCAAAACGCACTGTTTGCGGGGTGGGAAACGGTTGGCTCTTCGCGAGTAGCGTAAAAGCAGCGCCCAGGACCGAAAGGTCACGCCAACACGTGAATTAGCTGTCACTAGATGGCGTAGTGTGTATCCATCCAGCTCTGGGCTAACCCTCCGTAAGCGCCAGGCACTGGTGCTGATAACGCGATCCACGTTGCACCGCGGAATACTATATACATCTTATTGGTTCTTTTGTGATGCCATTTACCAGCTTCATCTATTGTACCTTCCTTACATCGCCATTCATCTCCGTCAACTTTCTTTTCTTTCGGCTCGGCTCACCGCCGTTTTTAGCTTTAAACGGAGATTATCTTTGTGGATAAGAAAATCAACCTTCGGTTCCATCCCGGATATCCAACAGACGAACATCTGTCTGTACTTCATCTTTAACGGCCGAAAAAAGAGAGGAATGGAAGCACTCTTATGAGTGAATCACGTGACACCGAGTTTGAATAGCATTAAATTTCATGTAAATGCCATTTAAACTTGAACCTTTACTACTGCATGTCGGTCATTGAAGACGTTTAATGTCGTGTTTATGGAAGCGACGTTAGAGTAAACAGAACAAGAGGACAATGCGTACGTGGCTGGACGCAGACAAATCAGAAAAAGAGAAAGTAAACGAGGCTCGGAAGAGAAGTTTATTATCAACCAGATGCGCGATCTGCCCGAAACCATCAAGGTGTGCTGGGAAATTTCAGTCACAAGAAACAGTAATGCGAATAGTATGTCATGCAGTGCTGCTACCTCGATGTCTCCAACTAGCAACCCGTCAACGTTGGCGCAGTGCAATAGCCTGATAAGATCCGGGGTCCGACTTCGAATATCCATCGAAACCGAGTAGTTTTGACGAACCTTTCTGGTACGGTTACTTCGACCGCGTTGGGTTTCCTTCGGATACTCTTCGGTTTCCTTCCATATCTAGAAATGGAAAGTTCTAGTCGAAATTTTCTCACTGAAGTTGGCGGTTCCGGACCCCACGTGACTTAGGACTGGCAACGCTTCTTAACGGAGAAGCACGGCACTACGCTTCCTTACCAGGATTGTCTCCCTTGTAAACGACAGTGTACTACTACTATTACTAAGCTGGCCATTTTTTCTGTTAACAGCTAAGGTTTTCCTCATCCGCAAGTGTATTAGTAATTCTAATTAGATCTCTGGTGTTGTGGGTAGATTATACGTTAGAAATTTGTAGACAATGTATGATATCTATAAGAACAGTGTCAGACTTTTAATTTCAGTCTGCTCTAGGCACATCGGAACGAGTACCTTGAGAATAGAGATAAGGTTTACTGTGATGTCTGATTAGATACAGCGCCTGTACAAAGGAAAGAAAGAAGTTAGGTACGGGATGCAGAGCCCGAAGTTACACTGGCATAGAATCAATAGGATTCTCAGTTCCCACCTGGACCAGACTTTCAAAGAAAGGAGGTTAGTGTTGCCCTTTAATGTATCCGTAGTAATAGTAGTGGGCAATAGGTGTATTCATCCCGTATTTACTTTCTCTGGGGCTAGCATGCCACCGAGGTACTCAGGGAAGGAACTACTGCACTCCCTGTCAGTTCTTCCAGGAAGTTCTTGTTCAAGAAGTATGGCGTGTCGTCACCAACCTTCAGATAGATGAGGATATCCAATTGGAGAACACTTTATTAGTATGCTGAGGTGCACTGCAAACTGCATAAATGCTGTGAAGAGACCTTTATACCAAAGGATTATGGGTAGAATTGAAGTATTCCAACGTTTTAAGAAATGCTCCTTTTAGAGTGGAATGTTATTACCATCTTTATTTGTAATTCTAATTACCAATAGGAAAATGAACATTCAAAAAGAGTATTCATGAAGAGAAGATAAGTCGGAAAAAAACACACGTGCTAATGCCTTTTATTATTAGTTATTTCGAATATAAACTTCCGTGATGTAACCGAGAAGAAACCAGTCATATAGCAATAAGGACGAGTTGTGTTTGCTGGAAGTTTTCTTCCGTCCTGTTCCGGTCCCGTCATGCACTCGGCTGGGTCCCACTTTACCTGGCCAGCAGTTTTACGGTGGAACCGAGTTTGTAAAACAACTGACCTTCCCAACCCTTCAAAATCCTTTAAAACAACCTGTTGTGTATGCCTGTGTGGGAAAACGCCACTTTTTATTTACACAAACAGAAGCTCACAGGTGGCGCTACTAGTACTACCACAGATTTGTCCCCCCCACCCACACACACACACGGCTGAGCAACATGTGTGTCAACGCTTCGATAAACTTCGGGGGATATTCTGAGGACGTCGATAGCAGATGTTTTCAGAAACGTCGATAGGAGCTCATTCCATGATGGTGGTGAAAATTAGAATCTCAGTTAATCTGCATAATTTTTGTACACCTGTAACTAGAACGTTCCGTGGGCTATCGCCCAAACTGCCCCTGTATTTTTTTTATTTTTTTAATTTGTTTTTTTTTATATAGAAGTGTTTCTAATTACTAAAATCTCATCCATTAACATCGGAGACAGCTCACGAGATACAAGAACCTGCCCTGTACAGGGGAAGCGCTATAACTTTACAGTACTGACTACTGCCAAAGTTCACACGAGGTAAAACTTTACCCGTGACCGTTGTTAGCCTCAACTAAGCGATACCTGCCTTTACAGCGGCTTATCTGACACTAAGATAACGTCAAGCCCTCAAATAATCCGACCACATCAGTAAGGGCTGGCTTTCTCAAGATACGTACTAATAACAGTCAAAATCCGTGTATTTTTAACAACAACACGGACTATTACCTCTTGCAATGCAGACAGAAAACTTACGCCTTTCCTATGATCACACGTTAAAATAAGATTTCCGATAACTTTTTAAAAATTGTTTAGTTAAAATAGGCGGAAAAAAAAAACCATTTCAAAAAGTTTTATAAAATTTAAAATGTAATTATTCGGAAGTATACATTAAAATACTCAATTAAAATTCATACGTACTTAAAATGAGTAGACGACTAACATATTTGTTACTTTAAAGAAGAGGAAATAGCAACAGTAACATCAATGAATGGTTCTTATTGCGATCATCCATCAGTTCACCGCGCTTACTTTAAGAAAAAAGGTTTAAAGTTCCATGGAGGTCAATCCAACCTTGCAGAAGTTTAGCTGATTTGTCTTTTTTGTAACTTGAGATCGGTTAGAAGTCATTGGCTTTCGGCGGATGCCTTTCTTTTGTTCAGAGAGGGAGCAAACGCCAACGCGCCTGGAGCAGGCTTGGGTTCAAGTTCCGTTGGCTTGCTCACGATGCCCCACCTGCCGGAGATTTTGGCGCGCGGCAGATCTTTCCCCCTGGAAAGCAACCCGTAAAAAATTTCGTAACCGACGTATTCGGGCCCCACCACGCGGCCGGCGCCGGTTCGCGAGATCTCCGCGAACTCTTCTGGGCCAGAATCGCTCGTCGGGATCGGCACCCGCGTGTCCGTGCGGTCGCGGGTCCGACTGTCTTCTTGGTCGTCGATCGGGAAGCGATCGCAGAGCCCCCGGCCGGAGGGCAGGCTTATGTTCAGCGACTGGCCGAACTCGCTGTTTAAGCTGTTGATGTTTTCGGACTCGCGGGGCAACGTCATTCTGCTCTCAGAGCGCGTGCCCTGTAGATTCCCGGAGTCCCAGGTCTTCATCGTCCTCTCGGACCAGCCCCTGCCCAGCGACCCCGTGCAGCCCTCGGCCACTTCCGAGTGGCTGCTCTTAAAGCTGTCATGTTTAAAGATACTTTTGAAGCTGTCCGCCGCCTCCTCCTCGTTCGGATTTCTCGCCGGGCAGTTGGTCGCGGCCTCCATAAACAGCGCCGCGCTTTCTGACGGAATGTTCCGGTTCCTTCTCTTGCTGGACTTGTGCAGACAAATCCGGGAATCCTTCTTGAACCACTTACCGTCCCCGTTAACGGAATACCTCCACGCCAGGCTTTCGAATACCGGAGACAGCGCGCGTTTTCGCATGGCTGCCTCTCTCCCCCTCTCTCTCGCGTCTTCAGATGTCGAGAAAAACCGCCGCAGTATCCCTGATCTTTGGCCTTCCTGCCTCGTATTCCAGCCGCCTATTCTACTCTGCTTACAACGAAACTCAGTTCGCATGAAATCCGAAAAACGCGCAGTTCCACCACTCACCGCCTCTCCATTCTTTCTTGTGCCAGTATATTTTCCTTGCTAAGTATATTCGAAATTGCCAAATGTTAAACTAATTTGTTACGATTCAGATGACGTCACGTCTGACGTAATAGTGATAGCGACACAAAGCGGGATACGTTCTGCCCAATGGCAGTTCTCCGCTCCCATACCGCTCTCAGAAATGAATCCGCTCTTAGTAAACACTTTTACTGGTCCGTGGGTGGGAAAACCCCAGCTAAACAACGCCACTGCGAGTTAATGGGAAAAAAAGACGACTAACGAAGCAAACGTTTGAAGTTTTAACTGTAGATCGCAAGAAACGGCTGTTCTCATTCGTCAATCCGAGGTAGCCCTTGTCCAGACTCTTGCCGTTAGGAATGGGCAGGGAATTTTACTTTCAATTTTCTTAAAAACAGTTGAGCTGGTAGGATCCCCGTCTAATATCCCAGTCTTTCAAAGTGCACAGAAAAAGTAGTTTCATTTTTTTTTTGTGACTCCGGCGGATTCCTGACATCCATAAAATGCTTTCATATTCAAAACACAAATAGTTCCTTTAGTGTTTTTATTCATTGCATACAAATCATGGCCACACACAAAATACATTAAATACCAAAATATTCAATTTCAGGTTAAATCGGCGACAAAAAATAAAGCACGATTTTTGCCCATTAACATACACACATACAAATCAAACACGTGACCCAGACGATACGGAATGGATAGAAACACCGTCTTTGTACACGTTTTACAGAACAAATGAGAACTGACACAAATAATGTCTCCGCGAGGAAATATAGTACATGACTTAAGGGACCGTCGTCTAAGACTCTGATACAAATGCTTTGCCCGACAACTCGGGCCGTTCTTGCAAGTTGTCGATTTATCCAGAATCACTTCTAGAAACCTAGTAGCTGCGTAATCCGGTCTTTCTTAGTACCACCGAGGGACGTCTTCACCCCTGTGCTTGTACAATGCCTTTACGAAGTATCTGTAAGCCACTGGGGGTGGGATGGGGTAGCATTTCAACAGACAGAATCACTTTCTTGACACTGCTAATATTTAACGTTTAACCGCAGACCGCACCAACGAGTAGTTTTCACCTCAATCTGTTGAACATCCTACAGATCATTGCAAAAATTGATTTGTAGTCAGGTATTTTACTCAGCGGTTCATTAAACACGCGACTTCACAACAAACTAAACTAAAATAAAATAAATAAATACAAGTATAAACAAAACTTTAGATTAAAATTCTGTGAAGATGTTTGTTTCTCGACTAGTGCCAATCTTTTAATTTGGAAGTCCTGAAAACAGGGTTGGAAGGTGCACACCGTGCTACTCACAATCAATATGGCGGCACTTAACAGCCAAGGCAATCACCTATTTAATCCCTTTTTCAGTTCACCGTCGTTAATTGTTTCATTTTTTCGCGGCGCGTTTATTTGTGGTCATCACTGTTTACATGTTTTAAAAAGTGTCTGAGTTTGTCCAGTTGCCGAAGAAAGCGAGGCTACTCTGCGGAGCTAACCAATCTGGGTTCCAGATATCGGGCTTAGCAGCTGGCCAAGGACAAAAGGTGGTGGGAGATTCTATTAACACGTCGGCGGGAGGAATCGTGACATTCTTTTGAGAGAATGCATATGGAATTAAAGCATCGGAGAGCAAGCAGAGTATATATCCTGGATTGTTTGGCAAACTTACCTCTGTTTCCATAGCAACTTTGAGAGAGAGAGAGAGAGAGAGAGAGAGGAGAGAGAGAGAGAGAGAGAGAGAGAGAGATGACGTCACTACAGGGAGAGATGACGTCAGTACAGAGAGAGGTGACGTCAGTACAGAGAGAGAGAGAGATGACGTCAGTACAGAGAGAGAGAGAGAGAAATGATAAAGGCTAAATGACTATATGCCGATAGTTTTCAAGTTGAAAAACAGAATATTTATATTTCCTGATAAATTCCGGTCCCCTCTATGCCGTTTATAATACATAATACCTTCAAAATGACATGGCTTTTAAACTTTTAGTGTGGTATTTGCTCTTCTAGGATCTTCTCGTCTTCCCGAATCACCTAAATTCCACTAATTTTGTATACATGAGGGAATAATTCTTGCCACGAGTTAATCGTCTATATACTTACGATGGGCTCAAGTCTTTATTAAGAGAGTAAAGTTTGTTTGTTTTCTTTTAATTGGAAACAGTCATTTTAATGGATCACCTTTTTTTGCCTGGCTGCCTTATCGAGATTTTCCACCTATGTTATCGATACGCGAATTATGACGTCACGAGTTTTGTCGGATTAGAATGCACTCGGTCTGATTACGATTGAAAAACAACAGCAGCAACAGCAGCAACAACAGATGCTTGACGTATACAAATGTGAAGACAGAATTCTAATAGCATCCGGGTTCGGTCGATCGGCACGCTGCTGCTGCTGCTGTTGTTGTTGCTGAGCGAGTTGGACTTCCGAACGAGGCTCTTTCAATGGCATTGTTATTGTTTGCTTTCTTACGGCACCCACGCACTTCCTCAGAGAGGTTTTCATCTTCTTATTCCCCTCCACCGTTTACGAAATTTAAGGATATTGAACCATATGAACAGTCACTGTAGGAAATAATGGCTCGGGGTACAGTGTAAGATAAGGACATTGTGCGAACTGGCTCAAGAAAGCCATCAAGTCTAATTAATGTCTGGCATCGGCGCTTAACCCTTTCCTACAAAAAAGGTCGACAGCAACAAATGTACGCATAGATTAATTTGGAAAAAATAGAGAAACCGTCGACAAAAGAATATCCTTTGTGTGTGTGTCGTTTGGCTTTCTTTAAACCCTCCCCCGAAGTTCTGTATAGATAAAGCGATGTTATTACTTAAGAAGAAAACAACCAGAAGGAATGGGATCAACTCCAATCGGAGCGATTAGACTAATGTACCTAGGGGAGGGGGTTATGAAAATGGGCGAACTGGAAAACAGTGTTTTTAAATCTAAAATTGCGAATTCTAACTAAGGGCGCGCGGGGTCAAATTCTGGAAAGCTGGCATATTCGTTAATCAGTCTCAATTATTGCTATAGTGAAACTTCTGGAATAATAGATGGACATTATTTTTTTTAAAAATGTGCCGCTTTAAACGGTCTTCAACTCAACCCCCCCCCAAATCACGATAACTTCAGTGCTCAAGAGGTTAATATACAATATTGTAGAATATAATTTCTTCAATAAGGGTTTTCCCCAAAAACCTTATCTGGGAAAATTAATAGCCTGCCGTAAATGGCATATATTTCTGGTTTCAGTAAAACCATATTCACTTAGCATACATTCTCTCTGCTAACAACAGCTATATATAGACATTTCCCCGGTACCTTTGCTGCATTTTGAATAGTATACTTAGGTAATGACTCTATGATGAAAGGGACCTAGGGTTGTTTTATTCGTCGGCTTGATTATTGTTATTGCCAACAGTTTTCGTTTACCGACCGAGAGCGCTCTCGGACTAACGATGCCACAAATTAAATGTTTATCAGCTGCTTCGATAGCTGATATATTTTTCATAAAAACCGGGAGAATGCGCTAATACTAAGATTTAATTTTCCTTTTTAAAGAGGCGACGTAAACAAATCCCATGCGAGTAGGGGTAGCACTTTAAAACAGTCGATAGAGTGGCGAGCTCCGCTTGTCCGAGGCTACATAAACACAGAAGACGCGGGCTGAATGCTAATATATTTTTTGGTAAAGAAAAAAAAAAAAAAAAAGAAGAAGCAGACTTCGCCAGATAATTACTGTGTGATAGGAATTCCACCATGTGCACAGGACTCGATTAACGGGACCGAATAGGACCCGTTCAAGACCGACTAAGTCAACACGGACGTCACAAAAGGATACCGCTATTTATGATTCTGTTTCAAGTGCTAACCTTACTAATCGTGTCAGAACATCTATATTCTGTTAGATCTTTTGAATTAATTGGTAACAGGATCTGACATCAGATCTGTACGGTCATGTGGCACACACGCGTTTGCACAATGATGACGCATTCACTAAGTTGTTTGTGTTCTTCTTGACAAGAGAGCTCTCCCCAACATGTAGCGCTTAAATCTGGTGAATTAAAAAAAAAAAAAACACACACACACACACAACCAGAATATGGGGCTGTTATTACAAAAATTCGTGATAAACTGAATTTATACTGTTTATAAGGGAACTACAGAGTTCCTTCAACTGTTTACTGAGCACATGGTAAGGACTAGTTTCCCTCGAATATTGAACATCTGTTTGAAATTATGAATTAACCCACACGTGAACGAATTATTTTTAAAATATTTAAAGATAATTTTCCCTTCTCTCTAAAAGGAGCAAATTATTTTATATTATTAGTAACTACATTGTTATTAAGGGAACGTTGGAAAGGACATCTATTTGATACATATATTACACACACACACACACACATATATATATAATTCCCCAGGTTAATGACGTCTAATGGCATGGTGCCAATGAACTATACATTTATATAATAAATAGTATGATATAGTTACGAGATTTGTGAGTGTATCATAACCTGTAATAGTTTTAGGTTACTCTCTTCTTTTTTTTAGTTAAACTGTAAATTTCGCGAGTGAATGTTACAGCCAGCTTAACATTACGTCATACGATATTCTAGTCGGACGTTCCTTCAAAACTAACTTCTAGTAACCATGGAAACATCTAGTCAGCTGAGTCCGGTTTTATTTGCAATAGTCGCAGGAGATTGTATTGGAATTGTATTACTGGTGCAAAATATCAACTGAATCTCAACCATAGCATGACACATAAACAAGAAAGAAAAAAAACAACACCACTTAAAATATATTCCTTAATTATGCCTGGCTGTTGCAATAATTCACCAGTAAAGCAGAATTTGATCTCAGATTTGCTTTCGGCCCGGAGAAGCAGAGATTATTTGTGAAAACTCGGGAGAAAATGTTACCCCGTATTTTCGGTTAATTTTTTTCATTTATTTATTTAGAATATACAGCGAGTGTCACAATTATTGCATTACTTTGTTTTTAAACAAAATATTGAGTATTTCTTTTGTTGTTGTTGCAAGAATGTAAACACGAATATTTACCACAATAAAGCCAATTAATTAAACATTGTTTTTTTTTTTAAAAAATGACAGGTCCTCTGTGCACTAAACAATTTTCCAAAGTAAAAAAAAAAGAGAATGGTCAACAGGAGCTAATTCGCCATTTTGTTTTAACTAAAATCCCGTTTTAAACCAAAAATTAAGCAAATGACACTGGAATAATACGCGATTTTAGGTGAATCAGTAGTTTTGGCCACCGCTGTAGATCATAAATATCTGTTTATGCCTCCTTTTACTATTACGGAACTATTTTAAGATTAAAAAAAACGTAGGCTTTTTAATTCCTAGTAACCAGTCATCAAAGATCAGCAGATTTCGTGAAACTGTTGGACTTTGGCAGTGGGTGTTGTAAGATGGCTGCAGTCTCATTCAGTTGCCTGTGACGACCTTTAAAAATACACGCAACATACAGGTTATGGAACAGTAGCGCCCTCTTATTTTACATTTAGGAAAATAGACTAAATTAAAAATGATATCGTTTAAAATATATTTTGGACACGCACCGCTGCCCTTGAGTTAGAAAACGAATCCTTTGTTTGTTGGAGCGCACATTCTTGTTTATAGGTTCTCGTTATTTCGAAATATTACAGCTTTAGTTTTTGGTTTGGTAAAAAAATAGTATACGATGGTGCAGCTTTAAGTGGAAACTGCGCGTGAAACTGGTTTACAGAAACACAATAACGATATGACACATTCCTCATATCATCAGTTCACAGTGGTAAAAAGTAATTTTTTTTAAAAAAAAAAATACCAAAGGGTTTAGGCACCTTCCGGAAAAACACGCAGGCACGTAATTTCCCCCCTCAGCCACTGAATTTTCTCACACGCAAGACTCGCTCTTTTACCGGCTCGGGTCAATTACGCTTTCCCCTCTTGAGTGCGCGGTCCGGTTGCAAACGGTGCCAAGGAAACCCCACGAAGAGGCGACTGATTTAGACCGTTTTACGTGAAGAGGCTGCTGGCACGACCAAAAACCTCGCCAGCCAGTCTTTCTTGTCGACGAAGGCTTTTGAGCCGACTGACTACTTAACAAAAGCTCAGGCACGCCGCATACATCCTACGGGAGACACGATGCCCAGAGTTAGCCGTTGTCCGCGCGTCCGGTCCAGACTTGGAAGCGTGATGGACACGTGGTCGAAACGTAACGTTGACGTAGCGGTGGCCTGCTGGGAAGCGAACGGTTGTTCCTCGCAGACGGATATTGCATCTTTGCTCGCGTTGTTACCGGTCGGCGCAGATCTAAAAGCTTTATTCTAAGGATACAACAAGATCTAAGAGACACGGCCTGCAAAGTAAAGTTAAAAAGAAAAAAGTGCACTGAACGCCACTTGCTGATTAGACCTTTTGTGAATAGTAGAGCAGTGAATGGCGGCAAGTCTTAGTCGTTCAAGCCGTGAAGAACCAGAATAGCATCTTTACGCGGAGGGAGGGAGGTCGTATAAATGAGATGCAAGCCTGTCTATCGGATATTAAAGAGTGTAAGGTAATGACTTTTCGTCCAGTGGAAGTTGTTCACTATTTACAAAGACAAAAGACTCTCACCCTTTCCCTAATTCGAGGAAAGTTAACTTCTTTTTTCTTTTCTTTTTAGATGCCTTTTGCACAAGAAACTTCTTTGTAAATGGTCAAGAAGTTCACTTAAAAGAAAATAAATTCTTTACTTTAAAAGCGAAATTTTAAAATTAGCAAAGAAAATCTGTAGACTCTACCTGTTTTTTTTTTCTTCTTTTTCTCTATTTGTTTCGTGGACTGATACTTTTGGAAACTTTACGCATGAACATATCCAATTAATCCCCCCCCCTAAGTAACAGGTAACGTTATAGTCGATCTCATGAATCTACGCCGTACTTTTATTTGGTTAGGATTTTTAAAAAAATTTAAAAATTTTAATCTACTTGTCACCAGCTTGAAAATATTCCATCCGCGAGTACAAAACATTTTTGTTTTCTTGAGAAACATTTTTAAAAAGTAGGAAGACAACATAAAGGTTTTTTTTTTTAAAAAAATAAAGTTAGACGAATTAAACATAATTGATAATAGTGAATTAATTATTACATAATTCGGCTTGTTTGAATTATTGAGATTTAGTCCAGCTCGATTTAAATATTAAATTATTTTCATTTTTAGTGCATTGTTAAATCTCTGCTCCTATGAAAAGCATACCTTTTTAGAGTCAGCCAGAGAGGTAGGGGAGACAGGGTCTGGTTGCCAGGTATCACGTTCTTTGTAATATTTTTTTGGTATACCTCTTCCAATGACTTTCCTCAAATAAAACTGAAGAGTACACTTTCTAAGTGAACTTTCAATGGCCAAATTCTTAATACAACCTTTAAATAACGTTTACGTAAATACTTTCTCTAAAGGTTTCGGAGACTGACTGAGTCAGGCGGTGGTCCAACTTCTGATGTATCATAATATAGCCTACAAACACATTTTATACGCAGACAGTTGTCAATTTGCTTTATAATTTGTAATTTATAGCTTCAAACAAACACTTGCTGGATATAAACCGTATCCATGTTTAAATCATAAATAAGCTTATTTTCTCCGCATCGATAAATATTTAAATTATTCCAACAGAACAGGAACTAGGGAACAGACGGTTGCCATAGTTTCAAACACCACGTGACAAACTTTCTCCCCCAACTTCCGGCCGAGGTTAGTGAACATCCACGGAACTGCGTAATTGAACGATGTACTTTTGTAAGAGTAAATCGCATCCCGGTCTATCTAGGATATAAATTATTTGAAACAGAAGCAAATAAATAAAACACTGAACAGAATACAACGAATTTTACTGACGACGCGAAAGGCTCAGAAATTGCTCCCGGCTCTTTGACCTCGACCGCGGCCATATCGCGTCTATCATGGCGGCGGACTGTTCCGCAGCGAATGTTTAATATCACGTGATAAAGATGATAAAGACAATTCGTTCTGAAGAGGTTTGACAACCAGCCCCGGTGTCCCCTAAATGTTTTTGCAAGCCACGATTCATACCCGGCGCCGACTGACTCCTTGAGGTAAATCCCATCAGAGTGAAGTCTACTTCAAATGCAGAAATTACGTTTTCTGTTTTAAATTTTAACGTAAGTACTACCTAATAAAGCTTTACATTCTAATAAGAATTATTATTATTATTATTATTATTATTATTATTATTATTATTATTATTATTATTATTATTATATTATTATTATTATTAAGAAAGCAAAGAAAAAGTATATCTACAAACATGCGAAAAAAACTCTACTTTTCCCTCTCTTTTACAGTTGATTGCGCACAGAAGTGGAAAATCCTCATTCTGAATCATCAAGCTCGCGCTGTCGCTGAGTTTACGTAATCTCTGATTAGGCTTTTGCTGTCATGGTAACCAACATACTGCTTCTGTGTCGTTCTGCGGTCGAACTCATGGTCTGGAAAACACAACCTTTACAAGCTTCCGACTGAAAAAGAGAAAAGAAAAAAAAAATAATAGCACTGCTAAAAATAGACTGTCTGAGAATCTATGGCTTACTTCTTGTTTACGAACTGGACTTTACATACTTATGCCGCAAACAGAAAATTAGTTGTTGAAGGGCGATAGCTTTTATCACGGTAAGTCCCAGAGATTCGTTGTTCTTTGATCAGAGCGATTTCTCCGCTTTGTGTGAGAAATCGAATACCACTTTCTGGAGAGGGTGGGTACAGGCGGAAAAGACAGAGGGAGACGACGTAGTCGTTCCCTATAAAAGTGGTAGGATTTCTACAGACTTTCATGCGCACCCTGATATTTGAGCTTCCTTTGCCACGGTCCGAGTCGTTATCACCGTTGCCGAAGTTTAAAAGACCAGAAAGTCGGCTTGTAAACAGATCTTAAGTCATATCTGTTCTGTTAACAAGACCGTAGCCAGATTGGATTATTGATTAAATATAACTCTTATTTGGGTTTAGTATTTCTGGTTAATAATTGTAGCATTAAAGCCAAACTAATAGCTGGTAGCGATGCATATTGGAACTCTGGTAGATATAATTTTTTTCCCATAGATTAGCACAATCTTCTTAGATTATTAGAAGAAAATGCACAATAAATAATAATACATTTTTTCTTCCAAATTACGAAGCAAAATCATGCAAATGTGATTTTTAAAAAAATTCTTAATACTTTATTCGGAACCCGCTGTTTACGTTACATTTTTTAAAATGGAGTAAGATTTGTAAGATATCGCTTAAAGCGACCCCGTCCATCACTGTGCTGTCAGTTAGAGGAGAGAAGGACGCTGTTAGAATCTACTGTCGATCAGTTTAAAGAAGAAAGAGAGCATCAATTTGCGAAGATCTAATGATGGTTACTTTTGAACCCGTCTCCCAGATCTACTCGAATTGCATTAAATAGTGGGCTAGCCAGGTTTGATCGGTTTGGCGCTGCGACTTCTTTCTGTCAAAAAATTTCCGGTCATCTGATTTGCAAGAGTTTTTAGGAGGTACACTATATGAAATTGTAAATACCATGGCAACTGTCCTTAGCAAAGTCGCCATGAAATATCTGAAACATAGCGATCACTTGTAAATTATTAGAATAATTAAGGTATTTCGGCTTAATATTAAAAAAATACTGAAAGTGACACGTTTTGTTGGCACAGTGTTGACACACTGAAAGTAACAAGTTTTGTTGGCACAGTGTTGACACACTGAAAGTAACAAGTTTTGTTGGCACAGTGTTGACACACTGAAAGTAACACGTTTTGTTGGCACAGTGTTGACACACTGAACGTAACACGTTTTGTTGGCACAGTGTTGACACACTGAACGTAACAAGTTTTGTTGGCACAGTGTTGACACACTGAAAGTAACAAGTTTTGTTGGCACAGTGTTGACACACTGGAAGTAACAAGTTTTGTTGGCACAGTGTTGACACACTGAACGTAACACGTTTTGTTGGCACAGTGTTGACACACTGGAAGTAACACGTTTGTTGGCACAGTGTTGACACACTGAACGTAACAAGTTTTGTTGGCACAGTGTTGACACACTGGAAGTAACACGTTTTGTTGGCACAGTGTTGACACACTGAACGTAACACGTTTTGTTGGCATAGTGTTGACACACTGAACGTAACAAGTTTTGTTGGCACAGTGTTGACACACTGGAAGTAACACGTTTGTTGGCATAGTGTTGACACACTGAACGTAACAAGTTTTGTTGGCACAGTGTTGACACACTGGAAGTAACACGTTTTGTTGGCACAGTGTTGACACACTGAACGTAACACGCTTTACCGTGAAAAGGTTAGTCAAAACTAAAAGTGTAAATATTCCTCGAACTTCACCGGTTTTCAAAAGTTAAGCAAAAAAATATATACAGGGTGCGGCAAAATGATCTGACACATTTGTATTTTTAATAAAAGCCAAAGAGAGTAAAGAACGAAAAATGTGTTTTTATTTTCGAAATGTACATAGAATGCCATTTTGTTTCATTTCGTTTACAGTTGCCGACATGAATTGGACGGGCGAACATCGCACTTTCATCGTGGAAATCTTTATCAAAAACAACAAATCCGTAATTGCAACACAAAGAGCATTCCGTGTACACTTCAGGCTTGGTAGACATGATCCCATACCTACTCGAAACACGATTTTGCTGTGGGTTACCAACTTGAGTTACTGGATCAGCATTGAAACGAAAATCAACCGGCCGACCTCAGACTGCCAGAACTCCGGAAAATCTGGCAGCGGTAAGAGGTTCAGTTCAACAGTCTCCATGACGTTCGGCACGGAAACACGCCGCTGCTCTTAGCCTTTCCGATAGAAGTTTGCAAAGAATTCTTTACATGGAACTGCAAATGCATCCATACAAAATGATGTTGGCACAACAACTCAGCGAAAGAGACTTTAAAACTCGCAGAGCATCGTGTTTGGAAATTCAACAACATGTCCCCCGTGCAGCTGTTGTGTTGTTCAGTGACGAGGCGCATTTTCACCTGTGTGGCAGCGTGAATAAGCAAAACTTACGATACTGGGCTGAGAATAACCCTCGTGAGTTGCACCAACGCCCTTTGCATTGTCCTCTGGTAACCGTATGGTGTGCGGTAGCAGAATTTGGCATGTGGGGTCCTTACTTCTTCGAAGAAGACGATGTTACAGTGACTGTGAACTCTGGTCGATATTGTGTGATGCTAGACACTTTTCTGAAACCCAAATTGAATGAACTTGACGATAAGGACAATGTTTGGTTTCAATAGGATGGGGCAACAGCCCACACTTCTCGACGTGCGATGGGAATTTTGAGGGAGATGTTCCCCGGTCATTTGATTTCATTGCGTGGTGACATCGGTTGGCCCGCCCGATCACCTGATTTGAACCAGTGCGATTTTTTTCTGTGGGGATATCTGAAATCAAAGGTATACACTCATCGCCCTCGATCTATTGAGCAATTAAAAGATGTCATTCGCCAAGAAATTGCTGCCATTCCACATGAAATGACCCGCCAGGCTATGGACAACTTTCGTGAACGCCTTCGACAGTGTGTGGACAATAATGGTACCCACTTGAGTGATTTAATTTTTAAAACCAAATGGAAAAAATTGGCATTCTATGTACATTTCGAAAATAAAAACAAATTTTTCGTTATTTACTCCATTTGGCTTTTATTAAAAATTCAAATGTCAGATCATTTTGCCGCACCCTGTATTTATATCTAAAGTGGTTAAAGACGTATTCTCCAAATCTTCAACACAAAATTCTTCTCATATAACTACTTTTATTAAAGAGTTCCAATGAAAACAGGTATAAAAACATTTAAAAAAACCCTGTCTTCTGCTCATTAATTTTGGCTCTGTTACTATCAGGTCGTTTCAAGCGTTTTGTCGGTTTATACATTATGTTAATTTGGGGTTCATTTTTTGCATGCCTGTGATGGTGTATGTAGTTGAGTTATATATCGTTTGAAGCGTGAGCTTTGGCACACGGTATGCAAAACCTATCTTTCTAAAAATCATTAAATGGATATTAGTTTCAGGGTTCTGAGTGAAGCGTGGATAGAAACGTTTTTCGTGACATTTTGCGTCACGAGTTAGAACCAGACCACAAAGCGAGCGAGGCGACTCGTAACGTTAAGCAGGCACGGGGCGAGGACACAGCGGTTGACCGCACAGTACAACGATGGTCTGCAAAGTTTCGATCAGGAGATGTGAGCTTTGAAGATAAGGAACGTAGCGTTCCAGCTGTGTTGACGATCGTCTGAAAGCCTCAGATGAAGCCGATCCAAGAAACTGAGAAATTTCTGGAGAGCCTGATGTAAGCACTGCAACTGTTTCCCGGCATCTTGACGCAATCGGCCAGGTGAAAAGGCTTGACAAGTGGGTGCCTCACGAGTTAAATGAACAACAACAAAATCGTCGATCGGAGATCTGCTCATCGCTTGTCATAAGAAACAAAAACGACCCATTTCTTGACCGAATCATTGTGTGATGAAAAATGGATCCTTTACGACAATCGCAAACGATCAGTACAGGGGCTCGACAGAGACAGGGCACCTAACCGCATTCCAAAACCCACCCTCCACCCATAGAAGGTCATGGTCACTGTCTGGTGGACTGCAATTGGTGTAATTTACTATAACTTCTTGCAACCTGGCGAAACCATTACAGCTGAGAGGTACTGTCGTGAATTAAACGTTGTTCATCAGAAACTCTCTCACTGACAGCTGGCATTGGTGAATCGAAGAGGCCCAATCCTGCTCCACGGCAATGCTTGTCCTCATGTAAAAGTGACTCTTCAGAAACTGAACACAATGGGGTACGAAGTTCTCCCTCACCCAGCCTATTCACCAGACCTTTCTCCCACAGACTACCACCTTTTCAAACACCTCAACAGCTTCTTCCGTATGGAATCCTTCTCCAACCAAGCAGCAATGGTTCCAACAGTTTATCGACTCCAGAAATCCAGACTTTTAAATAAAATGGTATAAATGCGCTTGTAACTCGTTGACAGAAGTGTAATGTAACTTACTTTGATTAATAAACTTCACGTTCAGCAGCGACATGAAGTCTCATTGTTGCGGTAAAAAGCCGACAAAACATCTGCATAACAATCTAATACAAATGGGCAGCTGTACTCGTTTGGAAGATTCTCTCATGTGGAGAACTGTCGATAAGACACAGGTGGTGGAATGGCTAAGCGCGAACGGAGGTGTGTGATTCATCTGCCTTAGAGAGACTATTTAAATTGGACCACGGGTTACAACCCCCTCACATCAGCGGATAATTGCAATCAGTGTTATTTCATTTTGTACAATCCTTATGTTACAATTTATTCTTGTGTCTCTCTCTATACCCCAAAGTTTAGTGGTAATTTACATATTCCTTTGATAAAAGCTGTTACACGAAGAGGAATTTGCTTTTGATAATTTGGTGAATTAAAACATTAACCATTTTAGAAAAAAATGTTTTTTTTTTAGCTTGTTGCTTAACTTCTGGAAATTAGTGTACATAGATACTTCTAAATAAGGGAGCAATTTCAATAAAATTGAACTACGAGTCAACAAAGTAAATACCGATTAAAATGGGTGGACGGAGGTTGGATTTTTTATTTGATGGTCACCGAGTTATTTCCCTTTGTCTGTTAGCGAGCGTTTACTAATTAGTTTTCCCGCACCTGCGTTGTGGCTGGGGGACAGACCTTAATTAAACCCCTTCCGTTTAGATCCATAATAAAACTGGTCAAATCTCCTGTTGTTGTTTTTTTTTTTTAACTCGTGAAATCTTTTTTGTTTTTATTATGCAAATGACCTCTAATTTATCAGTCCAAATAAATATACAGGAAATGCTCGACTTTTAGCACGCTCACTTCCACCTGAGTAGATTTGGAGAAGCATCTCTAGGCCCGACCCATGGGGACGCGTTTTTTAAAAAAACAAACAGGAGAGGGTAAAAAAATGAAGGGGGAGGGAGAAATTTTTGAGAGAATACATGCCTAAATGAATTATCAAAGGTTTATTAACCGTTACCCGAGTAGAAAACTTTTCTTGGGATATACTGCAAGATTTTTTTTGCATTTACTCGCACGATTACAGTAAAAAAAAGAGGAAATATTAAATTACACAACGTTTTACCTGTGGAGGTAAAAGAAATTTACCACATCTACCTGTCACAGAGACATTTTCTCTTCTTTTTTTCTCTTCTGCTGGGTGAAGTTGGTCAAGACGAGCAGTTATTTTGGCATTTATGGCTTTAGAAACAACAAGAGCAACAACGATTAGCTGCTGAGTGAAAGAGGCAGTCCATTATGGTGACAAAAGCTGTCTGCTAAAGACATAAGATTTCCTACCGTAACTTGGCTTTAAAAAGAACAATAAAAAAAATTAGATTACCTTTGGCTCCTAAATCCCTAAGGTATCTGTAGGATGCGCGAATTTTTAGCCTGAAAAAAAAAAATTGCTTAGAAATCATTAGGGTTTTTACGAGGGTGAAAGACATTCCATTCCACCCGAATCCTGGCCCCGATCCATGTAGAAAATACGCGTCCTTGACTTTATGTTCATATTTTTAGTTAGTAAGGTTTAATTTCTTTTATCAATTTGATTAAGCGAGGTGAAGACCCACAAATACCCGGAAATCATTGTCATTTGTTGTATATATATATATGTGTGTGTTTTTAATAACTCGAGCGTGTGGGCCCTGACTGAAGTCGTTGAAGGCAGCCTGGCCAGAATAGCGCGATGTCACTTGAAGCCATTGAAGGAAGGCACGAAAAACTATAAACAAGCAATTTTCTTAATGTTTAGAGTTACGTCCCTTTGTTGTTGTTTTTTTTTTTGCATAGCTAATGTTCTTTTGTTGTTTTTTTAAAAAAAGCTTTTGATGTAAGTGTAATTACAGAGTAGCCAATAAAATCTCAAACACTTATGCGTATAGGTTTCAGTGATGCACTGTTTTCCATCTTAAGGATGCCAGCTTTCACTCCCAGCAGCTTTGTCACTGGAATCGTCGATCCCCGCCCACCAGTGTTGCAGGAGAGTTTCATTACTGATTGATATGTGTCCACGCCATATGATCAACGGTGTCATCTATTCATATACATGTGTCATTTTAAAGAGTCTGACTAGTGTTGCTAATAAGTGCATTCTGTACGCGATGAAGGCTGTCGCACGTTTAAATGTTTAATTCGTTAGAATAGGGTTAATACGGAAAGAGACCAGATGTGACGTATTCCTGGGGGCCCCGGGCGTCGGCTTTCTCTCTCTGCACTGACATCACATATCTCTCCTGACGTCGCCTCTCTCTGTACCGACGTCACACATCGCTCGCTCCTGACGTCATCCATCTCTCCGCACTGACGTCACATATCTCTCCTGACGTCACCTCTCTCTGTACCGACGTCACACATCGCTCCTGACGTCACCTCTCTCTGTACCGACGTCACACATCGCTCGCTCCTGACGTCATCCATCTCTCTGCACTGACGTCACATATCTCTCCTGACGTCACCTCTCTCTGTACCGACGTCACACATCGCTCGCTCCTGACGTCACCTCTCTCCGCACTGACGTCACCTCTCTCTGTACCGACGTCACACATCGCTCGCTCCTGACGTCATCCATCTCTCTGCACTGACGTCACATATCTCTCCTGACGTCACCTCTCTCTGTACCGACGTCACACATCGCTCGCTCCTGACGTCATCTCTCTCTCCGCACTGACGTCACATATCTCTCCTGACGTCACATATCTCTCCTGACGTCACCTCTCTCTGTACCGACGTCACACATCGCTCGCTCCTGACGTCATCCCTCTCTCCGCACTGACGTCACATATCTCTCCTGACGTCACCTCTCTCTGTACCGACGTCACACATCGCTCGCTCCTGACGTCATCTCTCTCTCCGCACTGACGTCACACATCGCTCGCTCCTGACGTCACCTCTCTCTGTACCGACGTCACACATCGCTCGCTCCTGACGTCATCTCTCTCTCCGCACTGACGTCACACATCGCTCCTGACGTCATTTCTCTCTCTCTCTCTCTCTCTCTCTCTCTCTCTCTCTCTCTACTTGCATTGATGCACTTAGAGGAAAAAATTTTTTTTTTAATTTTAATAAAATATTCAAAATCCCACAATGCTGGTTGTTGTTGTTTTGTTTTTTTTTTTTTTAAAAAAGAAAACTAATTTAAATGTTAGCTTCGTTTTATAAATTCATCTTTCCTGGTTGATGGATGTGAACAAAAAATTCCCGAGATGCGCGGTCTAATTTAATTTGGAAACTCTGCGGGGTTTTTGATGCGTCCTCAGAGCGGAAATCAATGAGGAGAGATTTGCACTTTAATCCCGCTCTCGTGCCTTAGAAGGGAGCATTTAGACCATCGAGGGTGCTTTATATGCCGGTAAATTGATCTTAATAAAAGTTTGATATTTGTTTTTTTGTTTTAGAATGTGGGATAATTGCTTGTTAGCGTTAGAATCCAAGCGTTTGTCGGGAGAGAGCTGAAGTCAGCGCCGCACATAAATATTTATCTAAAAAAAGGGGGGGACTTCCAACGCGTGTTTAGCTTTTAACATCCGATACGCGGATGGTTACGAGCCGTCTGTTTACCGAGCGACGCCGAGCAGAGTGCTGTCCCATGTGCAACAGAACCAACCACACCAGTGCAACCATACTCTCGGGTATTCGGTATCATTTCACAGCCGCCGGAAGCACCGCGCGCAAAAAAAAGCCACTGTCTCCAATCTGACAAAGCGATTCTGTACTACGTCTTCCGGCCGACTTGGGTTACGACATCGTGAGTTATCTTTCCCTGGGGATCACGTGTTAGATTTCACCGCCGAACATCACGGCGCCCCCGCTTGGTGGTAAATCGCAACCAGAAATTCCTTCCTAGTTTGTACTACGTAACTTACGGCATTCTGGCGTCGTTCACCCCTCCCCTGCAGCATCATACTGTATCTTTTTTATTTATTTAAAAAAAAAAAAAGACAAAACAACTAGAGGAATTATTACGAATTAAAAGCGCCAACCTTTTCTTTTCAAAATTTATGCAATTTTAAGAATTTCATTATACGTAAAAAAGTAAAAACCTAGGATGAAGTTTGGAACTTTCTGCGCATACAAAGTCATTGCTGAGGTCAGAAAAGTTATCAAAAACAATTATTTCTTACCACCTGCAATTAGCCACTTAAACCTACAAATTAAAAGCATTCAAACTTACCTGTAACGTACCAACAAAAAAAAAAAAACGTTGTTGTTGCTTTTTATTGTATCTTAAGCTTTCGATTAACTAATAAAAGGCAAAATGGGCGCCATTTAGTCGTGACGTCATGTTCGACGAGGAAATCTACGTCACTTCCGGTCTGGCGTGGTAAGACGATCGCTCTGAGCGCAGTACTTTCTCCAGAGATACTGGTCACATGTCATATCCGGTCGCAGTTTCTAAAAGAGATGGGGCCTCTGAAGTCGAAAGCACGTGGACGAATTCTGCGGGCGCATATAAGATAACGTTTCGAGTGTTAACATAAGTCTTCGTCAAAAAAAAAAGGACAAACAGCAGGAATACATTTCATCGGACCGCTAATTCAAGCCTATAACAAACTGTCCGTGTATTCCTTGCTTGATCATCTCTGGTTCCTATCGTTGAACAGCAGTTTTTGTTAGTAATATATAAACAGTACAAACAAACAAGAAACAAGTAAACTAAATGCATCCGTTTTTTAAAGTTAAAAAAGTTATGCAGATGTAAAATTTTTTTCTTCGCAAACTGATTTTAAAATCGTATTAAGATAATAAATTTGATTAGATTATTCCAATGCAGATTTAGTCATGAGCCAGGAACGACGTTCAAAACGTCAGCCGGTATCTGACCACCGCAGAACAGAAGTGTAAAGTTAATACCGATAACCTACCTTGCTGACCTTGAACTTGACCTGTTTGTGTTCAAAAGGCGTTGTATCTGAAAAACAGAGAAAATACCTCATGAGCAGATTGAAAATAAACAGTTGTCAAGTTCCGGATTGAGATGAGTCTTTTAAAAAAAAATACATTTCCGATAAAAGTTTTTGTTGACAGTAATATCAGAAGTATAACAGATGTATTAATATTCTAAGAACCAGCGTCCAGAGAAGCTCATTTATTGTTCTACAGATTGATGACAACCCGTACGTATCGATCACTATTATGACAGACTTATTTATTTATCGGCGATGATGTGTATGCTAAAACTGTGTAACTCTGAGGAAATTTGTTTCCCTATGCCACTGCGTGACTATTTAATTAAAAGAAACACATGTCCATGCCATTGCGCGAGTATTTGATTAAAAGAAGCACCTGTCCAAGAAGACAGTGTGAAAATTGATCGCCTTAGGGAAGTTTTTATGCGATGCATGAAATGTAGTCATTGATTTTTCGCAGAACACCTTGTTGCCCCCTGACTATAAACTTAAACAAGGCTATTTCCGCCGATCGAACTTTCATTACCAACTGTCATGTAGTCTCTCGAAATAATAGTTAAAAAATTAATGGTGATGTTTAACGAGAACATTGAAATAACGTTTAAAATAAAGGCTAATTAACATTACGATCCCGGAGAGTAAACTTGATCTTGCTGAAACTATGCTGATCATCTAGTGTGGTTAGCCAATTTCGTACCGACACATCATTGGCTTCCTCAGAGAGCAGCCCACGATGAATGGCCTGTGGAATACCTTAACTACGTTCACAGCTCAACTTATTCTGTGCGTTGGTGAGTCTACCGCTTGCATGACGATCGCGACGTTTAACGCTAATATCTAGACTAACCGCATCCTGTACAGATGATTTCCCCAGTCCATCCGATGACGCTAACTAGACGTCAGATGTATATCTGCGGTATTCTCTGGCACTTCTTGCGCAAAAGACTGAGACCAGGTCGGTGATATGCTAAACAAAGATTCCTCTTTGTTCACGTGACTCCCGATTTGAAACCGGCAAGTAAAACACCTATTTGAATCGCCATGGAGACACTGTACCACAGCAGTAGCGTGGTTAGGTCAGGTCTGGCGTTGTCGTCCGTGAATATCAGTTTAGTGGCAAGCGGGTAACGGAAACAGAGACGGGATCAAACATACTTTTACGGTACCTATTGGCATTCAGGATTCCGGGCAGAGTAGCCAGACCGAGACAATAGACATGATCTCTTTTGCATTACCACAACGTAAAGTTCCAGCAATTTTCTTCGATTCCAAAACCCGTGTCTTGTGTCCAAACTCATCTGACCACCGGCGTAGTGCGGATGAGCCAGCTGGTCTCACAACCTCGGACCTTGTTACATAGAGCGACAAACATGGTAACCACTACTATTCAGTCTTCTGCAAGCTCCGTTGTTGGCTACCCAAAGGTTATTCAAATCAGTTGCATTGGAAAGCATGTTGTAGAACACTTAATAAACAGCTGTCTTGGTTTTTCCCCGTGAGGTGTTTTTACCGGAATGTCCTCCATCACATGTCCTATCAAAAGGTGTTTAGAAACAAGGCGAAAAACGACGGAGTAATGAAGATGCCTACTTGTGTCTGAATGAAAGCCCTAGCGTGTCTTATTCCAATAATCTACTATCTTTGGGCTTCCTTGTAAGATGTCCGTGCCATACCTGTATACAGTGGCAGTCTTTGATACACAGCTCCAGATTTATACGGCTTAATGTTTGTGGATCATGGTATAATACTTTATTGTCCAAACTTATTTCTACGTGCATGCGTTATATAATGATAGAAAACGGACGAGACTTGTGCGAGAGTACGAACAACTCAGGGCTATATAGCTTAAGCATGATTTAACTCAACCGGGTAAATGCTTTTTTACTACAACTCTTGTTTGGTTAGCAAGAAAAGAAATTTTTGAGAAATATATACAATATTCAGAATAATTATGTAAAAAAAAAGAAAGGGCTGGGTACAAAATACAGACAACACGTGATAGAACTATATCTCATGTAAAAATAACATACTCCATAGTACGGTCACGTGCTGATATAGTGCATTGTGATTGGTTTACGTGCAAGCAATCAGAAAGTGCCATACCTGCAGGCGGACTGTAAAAGTATATGCAGGGATATCATGGTAGAGTGGTGGATGTGTATTGAATACGATAGTTCCTGGGAAATAAATATGGCATGACCTATTAAAATAAACTCTTAGCTAGTGAAGGCTGCTCCATGCCGCAGACTTCAGGAACTGCTGTATGCAAGACTCTGAGGGAGATACTCAAAATTGGTCTTGTTGAGAATAGGCGCGGTGGACAAAGACAGGCCAAACTCTCCAGAAATGACGTTGAGTATATCAGGGTTTATGTGGGAAACGACGATTCAGTAGAGGTCTTGCGAATGACCTGGTTGCAAGTACAGGTATCAATGTTTCTTCAAGAACAGCAAGATAATCTTTAGCGCGATGTGGTCTCAATGGAAGAGTAGCTTCCAGGAATCCTCTGCTGGGGAGAGGCAACCAAACGGCAGGGTCGAAATAGGCAGCAAAAAATGAAACAGTGAGAGGCCAAACCTGGAAGAAGATGCTCTTTACAGATGAGGCCAGATGTGAAATGCTCGGCGGTAATCAACAGCAGTTTGTTCGAAGGTGAACCATGAAGTACAACAGCTGAAATGAAGCATTGGGGGTGGATCAATAAACCGTGCTGCTTATCCATAAAATCGATGGTATACTGATTGCAATAGATACAGGCAGATTCTCTCCTACATCCTGTCATTTCCTGAAGAAGACAACTCATCGGGCAGGATTAATCTTCCCACACGAAAATACCCCCCTTCAGGCATACTGCCAACGTGGTGACAAACTAGCTGGAACATAATGAGGCTGATGGAGCACTTACAAAGATACCCTGGTCTGTAGAAAGATCTGGCATGAACATCACTGAGGCTATATGAGGTTATATTACTACTGAGAAAATCAAACGGCAGCCAAAATATTTTGGATGAATTTTGGAAAGTGCTACACGACGTATGGAAGGTTTCACAGTCGTAAATTGATAATAGCAAGAACATCTCATACCAAATAGCAATGCACTGTACAGAGTATTTGATTTGCTTTTTTCATATTTTCTGTAATAATACACTTTGTATGAATTTATACGGCCCTCAGCTGCGATTACCCATCATCTGTGCAATTCCTGCATGTTTCCATAATTATTTCCATTATTGCATATTGAAACAAAAGTATGAAATATGTTATAAGCCATAATCATGTTTGGAGTTCCCCCGCTGATGTACTGTTTTAGCTGAATATCGGTGACTTAATTAACCATTTCAATCGAACTGATCATCACTATTCCAGAAATCTTAAAAACCAGCAAACGTTAGTAGAAATTTTAAATTTAATTACGTAGTGCCATTTTTGTGCTCTGCATAGAAAAATGATGTAATGCGAATCTCTGTAATCTGCCAACATTACTTCAGTATTCTTTTAAAAACTTAGTTTTTAATATTACGTAAAAGTTAGATTGTGTTAAACTTTGTCTTCAGTCGGCTCATCCTCATCCTCATCCGACGACAGACAGAACCAGGCTAGAACACGCTGTAACTCGTTGGGGGCGGGGGTAATGAAGAGGTTTAGGGTTCCAAAATTAGATCTGACCTTAAGTACAGTTTAATAAAATAGAGACAGTTGATGCCAAAATATCTACTGCAGGTTAACACAGTTTGCCCTCTAATGCATTCGTATTCAGTACTACAGCGATGGCAACTCCTCCAGAAGAACTCAGTTACTACGGTATGGGAAATTCACGAACTTACTTTGATTTCTGTAAATAATACCCCGACAAAGGAATTTCCGACTTTAAGCGCATGTTTGTTCTGTCTCCGCTTTAAAAAGAAGAGAAGATATCGTAGAGCCGGCTGAGAATCTGAGACGGACGGACGGACGTGTTTATATTACATTCCGGTCACCCGGCTGGACGAGCGATGTCGGAGGCGAGACTGGCGAGCGCTGATGATGATGATGTTTGGCGGAGATACACAGACAGACAGAGCTTATCTTTCCAGCACCACCGCAAACAGATCAAGAGATTTCCGTTGTTGTTCTTGTTTTTTTTTGTTTTTTTCCTTCCTGCTGGTACAGTCTGGAAGGTAAACAGAACTTTAACCCCGGGACTACTCGAGCCGGGGATGCTGTGCGGCTAAGCAGACCCAAGACCTGGCTGAGCAGTCGATCGCCGGACTCGGCCGCGTGAAAGGCGAGGAATCGCTACGACGTGCGGTTGTCAGATGAGAGGTCGCGGTGGCCCACTGATTAAGCTGAAGGTCCGAGTTCACTCCCCTGGCACGGTTCCCTTTCGCCCCCCCCTTCTTTTTTTTTTTACCACCGCCAGGTCGCTCGGGTTTCCTCTCACATCTGAAAATAAAGGATCCCAGTGGATGATGGAGGGCGAAGAGATTTTCCTTCCGGTATCGAAAAATGTCGAGCGCTCGTGTCGCGGGAGGCAACTTTCGGTAGATGATCGTGGCACCACCGGCTTCTTCCACTGGGGTCTTCTTCCTTGTAGACGTTGGTGGACAAAAGATTAAAATGGTTATGGCGAAATATTTGTAATTTATATATAAATATATTAAAAAAGAAACAGAGACAGAAATTAAAAAAAAAATTATTATGTCTATACGGGCATTCAAAATTATATGATCCCCAAATGCAAACATTTTTTATCTCCCCTTTCAATGTTTTATTGTAAATGAAAATGTACAATTCTCCCACTAGAAGAAAACAACAACGAGAAAAACGGGTAAACCACGTGCGCTCACCTTGCCTTTCTGTGCTGAGTTCCTCGTCTCTTTACTGCTCGGGTACCGGCTATCGCGGTCACGAGCTGCAGTTTCTCATAATTCAAGAGACAAACCGAGTTGGTTTTTAAATTATCTTTATAACGTTTAAATTGTCCTCCAGGTGTCGCCCCTCTAGCGCTCGCCGTAGAAAATGGCTCTTAGGATTCCGTTGTCAGACTTTATAAACGAGTGGCCTGACTGACCAGAAGCTAGGGTTAGATAGGGGATGCCCCGAACGAGGAGGATCTTTACACGCTATCGATGTAGCAGAACTTGTCCACAGGTTTGGAACGAAGTCTTATCGTTAGCGGCAATGGATACCACGTGTATATCATCAGCTTGGTGCTGTAGCATAACTTCCAAGGCTCTTATCTAATTATCTGTGCGCTTCCACAGGTGTTCGACTCAACTGGTATCAGGTCCTAGGAGTACCCCTGAAAGAGGTGGATTGTCTTAACTCCCCTTCCAAACTATACTTATATCAAGGGTCTTAGTATATAACGCAATCTACCTGAAGGAAATAGCATCAGATTTCGGTATCCTGTCGGCAGAATGGTAAGAGATGTTCCTTTAAAAATGGCGGATCAAGTAATGAAGCGGAAATGCAAATGGTATCCGATAATATGTTTTTCTTCTGATACGGCGTAAATCCACCGTCATGACCAAACGACGTCTGTAAAAGTCCAACCATTTTACCATATATCACTATCACTTACGATTTACTTTTATAACTAAAATATTATTGAAAAATTAGCAAACGCATATAAGAATTAATTACTTAGTTTCATACCCGCGCTTTGCGACCGCCACCTTAATTTTTTCAACTCTTCTGAATTAGAAATGAGAAATAGTGAAGTTGTACACCACGACAGCTCATATAGATTTGATACATAACCGAGCCACTAATATTTGTGATTTCCTTGACAAGAGAACTCCGACGAAACCCGCACGTATTTGAAATCATCAAAAGTCTGAGTTTGACTAAAAGCCCCTTTGAAACCAAGATATAGGGAAATTTTTTGCAAAAGATGATTTTTACTTACGAAGTAAATTAGGAACCGACTCCCTGACTAGTATTTATTTAAATGTTTTCAAGTAAAGAAATCCCTGTCTTCGGTCTTTCATTTTCAGGTAAGTCTGCTAACATCAATACATAATCTATGTATGTACCCCGAAAAGAATGATCAAATTCTATATATATCTTAAGTGATGTCTCATATAGTATATGCACAACTAGGTCTATTTACTGGTTTAGATCAATCTACTTCTAATTCGCTGCTTTTTCTAACAGCGAAAATAAATAAGCGGAGATGGAGGTAAAAGAACGGGAAGAGAACAATAAGGTAGAGGAGAACGAAAGAAAAAAAGAAGCAGCAAGAAGACAATCAAGATAAGCTTGAAGATGGAAATAGCAATAATAAGAACGAATGAAAAGAAGAGCTGGAACGTGAACGGTAGTAACAACAGATGACAAGAACGCGACTTCAGAAGAGCTGAAAGATTGCAAAGACTAACAAAGAAAGAAAAAAAAAACACGAGAGAACAGAGCGGGAAGTAGAACTTGAGGAAAGCTAGTAAGAACGAATGGAACAGGATGATAATGAAGTAGAAAAGTAAAAATAGAAATAATCCTAAACAATAGTAATAACAAGTAAACAGTTGGAATGTTTAGAAATGACGATATTTTAATCTCTCATAATGGTGGCTTTTCTCCACTGGTCAACAAGTATTTTTCATCAAGCATATGTCAAGGTTACTTAGTGTAGTTTTAAATGCTGATTTCAAATATACAATTAGTTTTTTTTACTTCAGGTACAGTTTTCAAGATGTGAATGGTTTTTGTTTTTAGCTCATGCATTATATAGAAATTCCAATTAATGACGTCTATGCATGTATTTCATTTACCTCATGGAAACATACCTTTAAAATAAACTACATTATTCATTGCTGCATAGTTCAGATGCAATATTTCATCATCTTAAATTAACCAATCAAGTTTTGTCTGATGAAATAGGTATTTCAACATCTCAAATTGTCCAGTCATAATTGGTCTGATGAAATATTTCTTCATCTCAAATTCAATATAAGTATAACCGTTTGTATCTATTTCCTTACTTGTTTTACAGTGTTAGCAATGTCAAGACAGTGTAGAAATCCTCCTGATGTATTTTGTTATGTCTGGACAATTTATTGTGAAAGCTCAAAAACGTACAATAACGCCAGAGATCAAGAAGATTTATAAGCTATACTTTGACTGTCCTCTTGGAGATCAGGACAAGTTATGGGCACCACATTTTATCTGCTCAGCTTGCTCAAATGGCTTACGTGACTGGTTCAATAAGAGGAAGAAGTCCATGCCTTTTGCCAATCCAAGATATGGAGGGAGCCGAAAGCCATTTTAATGACCGTTATTTTTGCAAAGTAAATGTCACAGGATTTTCTATGAAGAATAAACACAAAATTGTGCATCCCAATTTGGATTCTGCAATGAGACCTGTGCCTCACAATGTAAGTCTGCCAATTCCAGTTCCACCAGATGATGGTAATGAAACATCAGATGCTGCTGCTGACTGTCACAATAGTGCTGCTGAGGAAGATTACGTGGCTGATGACGATAGCTTTGAACCTCAGAAATTTTCCCAAGCTGAACTGAATGACCTTGTCAGAGACCTATCCCTCTCAAAAGATAAAGCAGAACTGTTGGCTTCAAGACTGAAGGAGAAGTATCTGCTAGAGCACGGTGTTCGTATAACTTATTTTCGGCAGAGAAATGTGGATCTACAAATGTGTTTTTCTGTTGAAGGCCCGCTTTGCTTTTGCAGTAACATCGATGGACTTTTCGAATGTTTATCACAAAATCATGATCCTGCAGAGTGGCGTTTGTTTATTGACTCTTCAAAACGAAGTTTAAAAGTTGTACTTCTCCATAATGGTAATTTGAAGCCCTCCATTCCTATTGCACACTCCGTTCATCTTCATGAATCATATGAGAATATGGAACTTTTACTTCATGCCATTGCCTATGAAAGATACTCATGGAAAATATGTGGAGATTTAAAAGTCATTGGAATGTTAATGGGAATGCAGTCAGGTTTCACAAAATACTGTTGTTTCTTGTGTCTATGGGATAGTCGGGCAACTGACAGACATTATTCGGAATCAAACTGGCAGACAAGAACATCATACCAGCCAGGACTGTCTAGCGTCAAGAATACACCTCTTGTAGATCCATGTAATGTCCTATTGCCTCCTTTGCACATAAAGCTTGGACTGATGAAACAGTTTGTAAAGACACTAGGGAAAAGAAATGCCAGAGGGTTTGAGTATATTGTAGAAAAGTTTCCCAAAATCACACAGGCGAAGTTGAAAGAGGGTATCTTTGTCGGACCCCAAATTAGAGAAGTACTCAAAGATGTCAACTTCAAGACAACACTGGATGAACTGGAACTGCCTGCCTGGAATGCTTTCAATTGCATCTGTGAGAATTTCTTGGGCAACAAGAAGACAATGGACTACAAGGATGGCATCAAGAATCTTCTGAAATGTTACTCAGCAATGGGTTGTCGCATGTCACTGAAAGTTCACTTCTTGGACTCCCATCTGGATTTCTTCGCAGATAACCTTGGAGCAGTGTCTGATGAACATGGTGAAAGATTTCACCAGGACATTAGTGCTATGGAGAAACGGTACCAAGGCTTCTGGAATGACAGTATGCTGGCTGACTACTGCTGGACACTTTACCGTGATCAACCAGATCAGGAACACCACAGGAAATCCAAATCACAATGTTTCTAACTCTTTTTCTAACTTTGTCTGTTTTGTCTGATCCATTTTGTGTGTATTCACTCTTTGTAGAATGATAGTGATGATTTTTAACTCAATAAACTCATTTACTTTCTAAAAATAATATGTCCTTATTTATTACGTTAATGATTTCATATATACAAATATGTAAATATTTGCATGTATCTACTGAAAAACTGATACCTGCTGCATACAAATGGAGTGAAATTTTGAAATCAGCATGAAAAATTAGTCTAAAAAAGTTGGTTTGCATTCATAATGAGTATAATACATTTGGCGGCCGGGCTGATTAATGGCGAAGCAAATTTCCAATACAGACAGTGTTTCCTAATATTACAGTTACACGTGCAGTCATAAACATTAAAAAGATTATATCCAAACAAATTCCATTTTCTTATTAACCTGTTTCAACGCCGAACCGTTGACATTTGCTCTTCTGATTATTATCATGGTGGTAAAACGCACCGTTCCACAACCGACAGGTAATAGGTTGTGCTGCAGATCTCGTGAGCATCGCTTTGGTTTATGGGGAGGTTTCCAACATTAGAAAATTTCCAAAAAAGCCATTAAAAGAAAGGAAAAAGAAAAAAAACAAACTGTTCCAAATGTTCAAGCTCTCGCCTAGAAATTCCAATGCATAAAGACTACACAGTTGCACGTGGGAAGCAAAGATGGTCGGAGTGGATCCAGGCTGTGGCTGTTACCGGTTATGATCTTCTCGCTCGACTGCTCCGCAGAAAAAGGAAAAAAACAAACAAGCCTATCTAAGAATTTCTTTGAAGCTGTGATACACAGACACATGCGAAATTAGGAGGCTGTGGAGTCAAATGACAAATTGAATATAACGTGTTCCTAGGTCGCCATGTTTAAAGCGTAATAACACTTCCCATGGCGGACGAGAATGGAAACAGGAGGAGGCGATCAGGTGCTAACCTTGACAATAAGTTGGCTGGGCTGGAAGGGCGGTTGGTTACTGGCTGAGATTCTAGGCTAAGTATCGGAAGAATTATTAGGTTCTGCGTAATTCGAGCTTATCCTTTGTGGGTGGGTGGGGTGTGTGTGTGTGTCCCCCTATAATCAAAGCAACACCTATGAAAGAAACCCGACCCCACGAGTATCTCGGCCACAGTTCTCAGCCTCAGTCAGAAGAAGTTCTCTCTCTCTCTCTCTCTGCTATAACTGTCAGAAGGGATGGCTTTTGAATTACCGGCGATGACCACGCACGTATTCGCATGTCCATTAATATCTGTAGAGGAGAAAATGTAAAACACAGCCGCCCCGGTTTAAATCAATACGCCGTCTCCTTACGTCGAGCGCGTGCCCGTGCAAATGAGTTCTCCCTCGACCGGCATCGAGCGAGCGCTCGTCGGAGAGATCCGGCACGTTCTCGAATCAGAGAGGTCGGGTATCGTCTCTTCTCCCCTCTGGATATTTTTTTGATTAAATACTGACACTACCTTCCAGTTCTTTCGTTTCTGGTTATCAATGGCACAAAAAAATTACTTAGAAAAAAAAAAGATTCGATAACCTAATTAAAAAGAATAGTTTTGCGTGATGTCACGTATCTAATGACAACATTCGTCTTTCTCGGTAATAAATTCTGGTTTATAGGAATACACACGCATAGGCTTTGGTAGCGTGAATATTTTAAAACCAATATTCATTTACTGTTCAGATTTAGTTATGTGGCTCCCGCCAGGCAAGTTAATTTCTCTTTATAAACGTAATCATTTTATTTGAATTACTCTTCACGATCTATTTACTAAACCATTAACATAATTTGTTGAAAATAAATCTCTCTCTCTCTCTCTCCCCCCCCTCTCTCTCTCTCTCTCTGTACTGATGTCATCTCTCTCTCTCCCCCCCCCCCTCTCTCTCTCTCTCTCTCTCTCTCTCTCTGTACTGATGTCATCTCTCTCTCTCTCTCTCCTTCATATATAGCTCTCTCTCTGTACTGACGTCATTTCTCTCTCTCTGTACTGACGTCATTTCTCTCTCTCTGTACTGATGTCATCTCTCTCTCTCTCTCTCTCATATAGCTCTCTCTCTGTACTGACGTCATCTCTCTCTCCCTCTCTGTACTTACGTCATCTCTCTCTCCTCCATATATAGCTCTCTCTCTGTGTACTGACGTCACCTCTCTCTCTGTGTACTGATGTCATCTCTCTCTCTGTACTGATGTCATCTCTCTCTCTCCTCATATATAGCTCTCTCTCTGTACTGACGTCATCTCTCTCTCACTCTCTGTACTGATGGCATTTCTCTCTCTCTGTACTGACGTCATCTCTCTCTCACTCTCTGTACTGACGTCATCTCTCTCTCACTCTCTGTACTGATGTCATTTCTCACTCTCTGTACTGACGTCATTTCTCTCTCTGTACTGACGTCATCTCTCTCTCACTCTCTGTACTGACGTCATCTCTCTCTCTCTCTCTCTCTCCGTAATTTTTTTCCAAAGTAGTATTGCCACCTAAGGATAAAATACGCTATAGCAGACGACGATAATCACCGCCCCGAGCACCATGTCTGATAATCGCCGTGGTGTGTAATAAACCGAACCAATATCCGAACAGCGTTCATTATTTCTTACCAAGCACCGCGTTCTGTAGGCTTCCAAAAGCCCATTACTTAGCCGTGGAAATGTCCTGTGTTTCTCGATCCCTGCCAGACCGTAATTTCTCGGCGAGTTTCCGGTTTGCGTGTGGCGGTATCTTAATGGCAATAACCGAGCTAATAATATGACTTAGAATAATGGTTCGCCTGTCCAGATAATCGCCATCTGGGGGAAGCAGCGAGCGAAGAGCCGTCCACTATTGCAGACTGCCATTCTCGCACTATAATCTTTTTCATGTCATTACTATTATTCTTTAAGATGGAAGTATCCTACGAATCCCAGACAGGATGAAATGTTTAAATTTAAAGAAGACCAACAATTTACTTTTCGTAAGACCGTAACAAGCTTTCATTGGAGTCTGGTGATACAACATAAAAACACATCAGCATCTGGTTTGTCCTATTCTGAATTTTTTGGAGGGATAAAATAGGTTTTAATATAAAGGGTAGTTTAGAGCATTAAAAAATCTTTCATCGTTGTTTACGGCTCTTTGAACAGCGCTATTATTATTAACCTACGTAGACTCGAAACAAAACGACAGACACCCTTTTCAACGGCGAAAGATTTATTTTGTCATATTATTGTTAACAGAAAACCCAAAATATAAATGGTACTACGTTTTCTGGTCAGTAAGTTAATGAGAATTTGCAAACAAGTATGGCGTCGCCATCGCTCTCCTGTCAAGAAGGCTAGAAACGACATTGTTTGCCTCGCTGTTGCACCTTGCGTGAGGACGTTAGAACTCAACGGAATATTTATAAAATGTAATAGCCGACAGTTATTCGATAAATTACTGGGCGATTTTCTTTTGTTTAGCGGCGCTCGAGAATTTTTGTATTTTAATAGCCGCGCAAATGTAACTGTGGGCTCGTATCGAGATGCACTGTTACAAAGCAATATCGTCCAAAGAGGGCGCCACTCGGAGAAGCTTCCATCCGTTAAATGTTTCGTTTACACTTCGGAATAAAATCAGCAACGGTCAGATGGTTTTCCCTAGGGCGAGTTCTGGCCAAGGCGCTCGCCGGCTGCTGATACTGTCCCGTCTTATACCGCAAAAATAATCATCACTTCTCTCAATTATGGCTCAGACGTCTGCAGTATACACGCACCACTGTCATGTTGTCTTCAGCGCCGCCATAGACCCGCCGATGGAATCGCCAGCTGATTCCCTTTATCAGTTCGTTACTAAGGAAAAAAAAAAACAACTCAACTTCAAATACTAAGATGAAATTTGCTCTGTAATTCTGTTCGCGAGTTTTTTTGTTTCAATGAGACATATTAGCATCGTCTTTCATGATTTTCTTTTTTAAAAAAAAGGTTTTTACAACCAAATTACTAAAGAGCTAAAGACGATTATCTGTACCTAGTTTGGGTTTTAGACGATCAAAATTGCTTTTAAATAATTAAGGATTCTGAGGGTGCTACAGTCATGAATTGCCAAAGAAATCGCCATATTAGAAATCGGGTAAAAGCAAGCAGAGTAGTAGATGAATGGAACCAAGTATCCGTTTTTGGTAGCCTAACTAAAACTCGAACTGGAAGGCATTTCTCTTCCTCTCAGAGCCGTTTACGTTCCGATCTCACGGTCCTAACAGCAGACAAAAGACTCGATTCTTTCCTCCCGTTCGATGTTTTCCTTTCTCTCTCCCTCCTTTTCAAACTTGCAATAGTTAAAAAACAAACAAACAACCCATACTGCTTATTTGTTTTGGAATCCTTTTAGTACTAAACAGATTTTTACTCCATTTGAATGATTAGCGATTTTTTCAACTGGAAAACTTACGACTAATGTGAGAAAAACCGATAAGTTCCAAGACTACTTTCGTTAATCGAATGTAGAACATCAATTTAAAAAAAAAAAAGAAAATCTATATCAGGATACGAGGTTTGGCGGGATATATGATGCGCTAAAACAAAAACAAAAAAGTATTTAATTTAGCTTTTTAAGGAATGCCACGAAATAATTATGGTTATACGAGTTGTCTCCCCCTTCCTAAAGAGAGTAGACGAAAACTACATGATCAAGAGTTTGTTTTTTTTACCTTCATAAATGACTCAGCTATTTACATTTCCGTTGGAAAATTAATCTACCTGTTTCTAGAATGACCGTCATACTGGAGAAAACAAAACGAAGTCGTTTGCATTGATGAATCTAACTGAAAATTTATCAGATTTGTAGTTAGATATTTTTATTATATTTCACGATAAAGAGAGAGAGAGAGAGAGAGAGAGAGAGAGAGAGAGAGAGAGAGAGAGAGAGAAACCAATCTATTCTTATCTCTACAATAAAAGCTCCTGGTGATTGCATCATTTTGTTGGTCTCCATTCAAACTCTTGCCGATATTAACTATCAAGTAAATGTCCTCAAAAGAATGATACTTAAATTACTCGGGATCTTATACCTTGAAAATTTCTTTACCGGGATGAATGGTTTCTCAAAGGAAGACAGCACATGTATGGGACGCGGCGGTTCGATCACGGTAACGGATTTTCACCTGAGTGTCCTAACTTGTCGGGACTCTGTTCCGAAGACTGGTGTCCATATTCTCCAAAGCTGAGACAAAACCTACTATGCACGTGTGTTCCAAGCATCGGTTAAACAAAACTCTTTTGAAATAAATAATCGCGTTTCTAGGGGCTGCATTATAAATACAATAACTTTGAAAAAATAAAGAGCCTTGAAAGTAAATTCCTGTATCCAAACAAAACCTTTAGAAACAGATTTAAATACCTTGTTGTTTTATAGTTGTTTTAGTATTTGCGTGAATATTGAACAGTAATAAACAGTTTTCAGAAAGGCAGACGTTTTCATACAATGCACCACGCCACTGCCATCTTGATGGTCCAAAACAAGAAAACAAGATAGAGGGATTACCTGCACACATAGTTTACTACTAGGTTTTAAAATATGTTTGAATATCAGTAAATCTGAACCATATACCATTGGCAGAACGATTGGACTAATGATCGTGCAAAATGTCTATTAATCTGCTAGCTTAAATATAACTAATTATTTGATTTTCAGTCATAACCCGTTTTCCTCCGCAAATGACTTAAAAATTTTTAAGTGGTCGGATGTTTGCAACAGATACGAATGGCAGCGACTTTGTCTGTCGCCCACAGGCGTGTATCTTGGCCAACAGCGAGCCAGCCATTACAGGCCGTGACGGCACGAGTAAGTAGCAGTGTTTTCGCGCGAACTCTGTGCACGACGGGATATGTTATTCCAGTCAGCGGTAGCGCAAGGAAAGCAACTGCCTTCCGTAGCACTGGCGCTAATGCCGCTCTTTTGATTCCTTTATTCAATTTTTCTGTCAATAGATGAATGGAAGCGTTTGAATTTGCATTATTCAGTTACCGTATACTTCCTGTTGCCGGCAGGTCACATCGTCGGTTTGGGAATTCCCGGCGTGACGTCAGATTGCGCGCGCACTCACGTCGCTCGCTCATCGGCTGGTCGAGCTCTCAGAAGAACGGCGGAAGTGTCCACCACCACCGCCACCGCCAAGTAAAATGAAAGTTACTCGTGACTCCAGTCGGCCGATTTTGTCAGATGGCCGAGATAATCGGATTAGCAGATCGGTTCTACCACATGGAAGCCATATTTCGTTTATTTCAGAACGTCTCACATCTCCCATAATCCCCTGCTTAAAATTACGGAAGTTTTAAAGAGGTTCGTCCGCTACGTCACCCATAACACGTGGCTACGGGTGCCAGCCAATGCGCTTCGCCGATCTGGCTTTCGGCTTTACGTTATCTGCCTTAATCTACCAGCCGGTTGCCATATTGTTCTTAGATGTTTTAAAGTGAAAGTGAAAAAAATTGGTGACTACAGAACCCGTTCAGCTCACCATCTTGCACAAATATGACGCTAACGATGTTGCTTCGTATCTCTCAATCAGGAGAGTTATGGCTTTACCTGTACTTGTTTGAAAACTATCGAAAGTTTATCTACGACGGCAGGGGGGGGGGGGAAGGCGAGTTACTCTACGTAGTAGATTTAGTCTGTTTATTGCTTGTCTTGTGTGTTGTTTTAAGGGGTCATTAACGGGTTTAACTGAGATTGAGTTTGGTTTAATAGTTGACCACTGGCGCTGCTTTGCCTAAATATGAAAATAGGTGACGTCAGGTCTTTAACTTAGAATGGAATAGCGGCTTCTGATGCGTATTCAGTGCCCTGAATTATTTACTAATCATCAGACATCGACTTTGACAGCTCTGTGGCGGTAACGTACGTTGACGGAAAGGTTAAAGTCTCATTCCATCTTATATTCCAGTAGGTTTGCAACCTTCAAAGAAAAACTATTATAACGCGAGTTCCCAATAAGGAAACAAAATGACGCTTTTTTTTTTGTTTTTTGTTTTTTTTTTTTTTGCATTCAGAAAGGAAGCCGCCGACGGATATTAGTTTATCTAGGCTGAATTGAGCGCAGAGTTTAAAATCCGATCTACTCTCGGTACCGCGTGGATCTGACAGCCAACTAAGCGAGATAACCGCGTGTGCATCCTGCCTGGGGAGCAAAGCGCCTGTGCTCTATCATGCATGACGGGGGAGCTTATTATCGCCGAAAAACGTTCATGTGGGCGCTGGTGGGGGGGGGGACAAATGATCGCTGTTTAATTCCTGTCTTTTTCTCGGGAGTGGTCCATAAAGCCGTAGAAAAATAAATAAAAACAAAACCATGCAGCCTACGTCATTATTTATTTTTAAATATACAAACCCTCCCCCCCACCCGTGTTCCTGACCTTGAGCGGCGTATACACCGTTTCGGACACACCGCCGGTCTAATTAAAGCCTTCATATAGCCCGCAATGAAACCGAACAGCGCGACAGAGTGATAACCTTAGATGGCGTTTCAGATATTTCTGCTTTGTACTCTTTTCCTAAAATTACATTTTAACCAAATGCCTTCTGAAATAAACCAGCCATTACTGTTCACTAAACGAAGAAAGATTCGTTCGCGCGCGACTAACAACAAACTGCGTGGGAGATTTTTGAAAATATCCAAGTGAGAGCAGACACTAAATTCTGACTATGCCATCCGGACGAAGACTTTTGACACGCGCGTCTAGCCTTGGCGAAACATCCTTTAATTAACCCTCCAGTTTTCGGTAAATACTACGATCAGTCAACGAGCGTTCGCCATCTTTGTTAAGTCTAAGAAACGGACGAAGTCTGGAGAAGACTCGCACTACGGCGAGTCACGTGACTGCGGCGTAAGAATGGCGGCCTGACAAGCGTTTCCCCGAGCTGGCTAAAGTAACAGAGTGTAAGTAGCAGGGTCGCTATTTTCTATCACCGGCTATGACGTGAATCGAGATACTTCACCAGCTTCTTCCTTCTGAAATTACGAAGAGTAACAACGGTAAAACGAGGGTTTGCCAAACGAGACAATTTCGAATAGCAGGTATCCGTCTAATTGTACAGTTATCTAACACAAAACATTAGTCTGAAAATATGTGAACTTCATCTGGGATCAGCAAGAATTGGAAACTGAGAGAGAGAAACAACAAAGGTTGGCTTGGAAACCTAACGTAACCGAGGTGGAGGTTCGCGTTGCTGCCGATCTCCAAACAAGACGATGCCAAGACAGACCCATCAATTTCCCCAGCAATTTTTTTTCCTCTCTGCCGAGAATGTTTGCTTTATTCCCAGGACCCCGGCGACACTCCCTTAACAGCCGATACTTAAGTATCTATCAATCATTATCGTGGGATATTAGAATTGGTATTCAGTAACATTTCACGAATTAGCAGCTGTCATCTCTGGCGCAGATGGATTAGTTTCATTCCCACTTCTTCATCGCCGGCATAAACGTAATAGTCAAATAAAATACCAAATCCATTACACTTGCAAGTTTGTTGCTGTTGTGTTTTTTTTTTTTTTTTGTTGCCTTTTTCTATTTGAAAACTCATGGTTTGATGGATTGAAATAAATAAGTCATAAAGAATATATAACGAGGCAAGGAGTCGTCGGGATGTGGACACGTGCATTGCGGAAATAAAACGAATGACGTCTGGGCAGTTATTAAGGGAGCGGAGTGATATGAGATAACCGACAGTGATGAGTCCTTGATTGGCCTCTTGGGTCATTCGTCTACTATGGGAAACGTGAAATGATAAAAATAATAAAAAAAAAAAGAAATGGAAACTAAAGTTGCCTGTAATCCGATTACGTGCAGCTAGAGAATGATGCATTTTATGGTATTTCGGTCTGAGGTTAACAATGAAATAGCGAGAAAATGTAAGATTTAGAAAAAGAAAAATAAAAAATCCAGCCTTTCTGAACTCCGAGAATTAAATTTCGTGACCACAACTGTTCATATAATTGATAGTTTGTGCTGACTGTGTCGACATTTTAGAGGTTTTGTAGTTTTTAGGTGTTTGATCTGGTGAAAGCTTAAAAAATTTTGTTAATTTTCGTTCACGCGAGTATCCTTCACTTTTGGTCGCTCGAGACTGCCTGAGTTTCCTCCCTTGTTTTAATGAATCCATTACGCGTTTCTCAGATAAGATATAATTGGCTGGTGCGGGAGGCGACGATGACGTCTTGCAGTAACTGCAAAGCCTGAGTAATCTCCCTTTGGATTGCAACTTTCCCGACGTTCTTCGACGATAACAACGATGATGATAAAGCCGCAGTAAGCGATGGCGGTCGAAATTCCGGCTCACAGGTCATGGACCAAAGGGAAATTCTTGATCACTCCGAGAAAAATAACCTGTCGCTAAACTTTAGGACTGATTTACTAGCGTGATTGGTAACATGGGCAATTTCAATTATGCCAGATGAGTGCAGAGACAGGGATTTTAAGATCCATTCTGGGAAGAATTCTTAAAGTTGCATAGATCCTTGAAAATAAAAAAATAACAACATACAAATACTGGCTTCTCTATCTTAACACGAAAAAATGTTTTGCTTATGTTATTGATCGTGTATTGTTTTTAATGAATAATTTTCCGAACCAGGTGATGGGAGCAGAGAGCTTAAGTAATTTTAATAATAGACTAGACGAGCAGTTTCGAGAGAGAAAAAAAGTTGTTGTTTGTTTTTTTCTTTACACATTTTCCCCTAAAAGCACCGCACCCCCACCGCCTGGCTTCGACAATATCTGAGACTCCTTTGTCTGCTTCAAACCCAATGGCGATAATAGCGAAGTTTGCGGATTCGAGAATTCATCGATTAGGACACTGCGCATGCGCGTAAATGTACTTTCGACTTAATACGTTTTTTTATTTATTTTTTAAAAAATTCTGATTTTCATCCTAAAACTTTGCCGACAAGATCGGCTGAGTACACTTCTTCTAAGACCATCGTCTCACCTTCTTTGAACAGATGGAAAAGCCCGAAGACGCTAATCAGCGAGGATCCGAAATTCCTTGAAAACTGAGAATAAGCCGGGTGATTATTTAAATGTTAAAGACAAAGCACTCCTGTGAAGGAATAGCGCGTGGATGAATTACTGTACGAAAGGCAGATGGAGCATCTGAATCTCTCCTACAGACACTAAATAGCCTCTGCTAACTAAAGCGGGGGAATTGATCTTCTGTAATACTTATTCGTTGTGGCAATCGGATTCCTTGGCGAGCGCTCCGTGACAAAGGGATGTTGCTTTTCCGATGCTGATGAAAGGATGCGCTGTAACCGTAAAGCAGAAATTAGTCCGCGCTGGGTCCCGGTGAAACTCCCGAAGTACTCGCTAGTGGTGGTGGAGGGAACTAGAAACAGTTACTGGGAATCTCGGCAGCGCCACGGTAAGACGTAAACCGAACGAAATTAGCAGGCAGTACCATCCGCCGTGTACTGTGGATGACAAATTTCTGACACGAAAGCGCGAGAAGAAGATCGATGCTGATGGTCGATAGTCGTCAAACTGTTTCCTGCTTTACGAAGATTGGAAATTCTTCTTTCCCCTCTTTTCCCTTATTTTAAAATCCTTTTCTCCTATCAGTAATTCGCTTGCTCTCAGGCTATTTTCGCTGATGCTCCCGAACACCTCCACCACCTCCCCCCACAAATTTAAAACATTTAATATCCCCATAAAGGGAGCTTTCCGGTAGAGGGCGTCGGATTTTACTTCAACGTTCTGCCACTCTGCAGTCGAAAGGATAAAGGTGACCGATCGAAGACACCCACCGACGTTCTCCTGCAAACTCCACAACCCTGTCAATATGTTGCCGTTGTTTTGGTTCTCCTTTAATTAAGAATTGATTTTTAAACGCATTACTGAAAATTCAATACTTTCATTTAAGAAATAAAAATAGCCGAAAAATATTCTTATTTATTTCCTCGAGCGTTCTGTCTTGATCACGGAATGGTTCGTGTTTATTTCGATTATATTCCGATTAAAATCTTTCTGCAAGGGGATTCTCGGCTCATGAAGATGCTAAATGTAGTCTCTCGGGCATCTGCTGCTCGCGTCAGCGGGCGTGTGACGTCAGCGTCTCTTATATCATGGGGGAAAAAGGGGGGTAATTCAGCAGCGCTCCATTATGTAAAGCGGCGTAACTATGGCGAATGTCTGTTTAACCGAAGGACTGAGATTAGACGCTGATCCGAACGGTATCTTGTGCCTGACAATTCTGAGAGTAGAACAATGCTCTACCCTTGTAGCGGATTATTACCGCTAGAGGACGCGCGTAGCACGTTTCCGATTTCGACGGCGACGACGACTGAACGAGGCTCATTGTGACAACGATTGTCAACGATCGAACCGGGAAATCTGTGAGAACATCAAGGGTGCAAAGCGAAGAAAAAAAAACAACTTAATTTCTAAGCCTACAAATGTGTTTAAAAATTCCAGGAATGGCATTTTAGCTCACGGATGAGTGCCTTATTTTATTGGATTGCTGACGCATCACTGGTTCATTGTATGTAATTCTTTACTTTTTTAAAAATCATTTTCAAAACCTTTTGTGTCTAAGTATAAAGGTTAATCCGAAGATGTACACTGGTTGATAGCACAATAAGCTCACCAATGAAACATCTTTTGTCTCACACACAGTTTAACCAGTTGATCATCACACAGAATTAGTTATCCCCGTGTTAACAGCCAGTTAGCCGAATAGTTAAACTTTCTCTGTCGTTATCATCGGGGTTTAGTGTTGAGAACCACTGCTTGGAAGGAAAATGGCAGTGATGGACATGTTGGTGTAGCGGTAGGCGGCAGCGATGCCTAATACAAAAACAGGCCACTGCAACTCGAGGTAGTTCTCAAGACTAGCTAATGATAAAGGTTACGTAGAAAGGTAACCAGAAGGTAGGTTTGTCTACCAGTTAGTTCAGAGATGATAAAAGAATTGCTTCAGCCCAGGAAGGTCTTTTTTTTTTTTTTTTGTATTTTGGAATTTTTGTCACGCAAGACGACTTCCTCGCCCGAATACTTTAAAAAATATTTCATCGGCGAGGCCACCGGTGCCTTTACGTTTGCACTCATTTATTCGACCTCGATCCTTCAGTTGACTTCCGGGTCATTCATCAAACCAAAACGAGGACAGACCTCGCACCTTTGGGCGAGGGGGCTCGTCGCGGAACGTGGCTGCGTCGGGAAACGACAGAAAACAACAATCAATTACAACGGATGACGTTCAATATTCGCTCTGAGGCAAAAATGACTTTTATGGCCTAGGATTGCTTCATCCATCATTCTACTCCTTGAAATGTGAAACTGGTTTCAAAAACAGTTTTTCGTATTTTAAAACAAACAACAAGAAATTGTATTTCTTTAAAAACACCCCTCCCACCCAGCTATTATCTGCCTGGCAGGTGTGGTTTCCATTGTGCTGCTATGACGTCAAGGGACCTTTAAATTCTTGCCATGCTTGTAGGGCAACGTGTTTATTTTCAAAGTAAACCCCCCAGCATTATTCCTTTTGTGTGTTTTTAAGGCCAACTTTCACGGGCAACATTTGAGTCCCCCTCTGGAAGAGCCATTTTTTTAAAATTTAGATATGTACACACTAAGCTTTATAGCATTAGCAGATATTGTAATAATAAATGCGTGTTAGCATTATAGGTTTTACCACTCAGTTCAGGAGACAGCCCCCCCCTTAAGTATAGTCCCATTTTGCTGAGAAAAACTTCGGATTGTGGCTCCGGGAAACGTCTTCTGTGAGTCCACAATAGCATAGATCGATACTCTATGACAAAAGATGGTCACAGATATTTCTACTTTTAAAATTTTCATTTAAAAAAGAAAAAAAACGTTAGGGCCTCCCAGATATTTGAATGCCGTAGTATTGATCTTGGTAGAGACAACATGTTAATGGATTAAATCGCACGTAGATCCTCAGGTTGTTTTAAATTGTGGTTCTCATGGAGGATATCTTCAATTTGATTTGGCTGTCTGAAGATATGAGGAAATACCTTCTGTTTGGGATGTGTCATTTGGTTGAGGACATCACAACTTGAAGATTCGCAGAGCATTCGCTGGTGTAATTTTCGCCATTGTACTCAACAAAAATGTCATTGAGATGCTGAAGATAAGCTGCTTAGTGCCTCTGGTAAACGATGACGGCCAACCTTTCGTCTTGTTTCTGTAGCAAAGTAGACGTAACCTGCCGTATCTCATTTTCGGCCGAAATATCTATACGATAGAGATACCTTTTGACGACGTTTTCACGCATTCCACTCGATATCATCATTTCTTCTTCATCCTCAGCATCATATCGAAACAACTGAACTATTTCCTCTTTGAATGGTTCGGTATACTTTGAACCATAGCGGGATTTATATGCGGGTAGAACGGCCATACAAAAACCGAAGCAGCAGCATGAGTTATACCGCATTGATCTACAACACCTTTGCATTGGTGTCGTTTCAGCAGCATTGGACACGAAGAGAGTCGGTTACCTGCAGGACACTTCCTGTTTTCTCTATCGCACTTAGCGGGTACATTAATGAATCCAAGTCTGATTTATTTCACCGCACCTGTAAATTTCCTACTTCACCAACACAAACCATGATCCCGGCGAATGTTTTGGAATCATCAACTACCCTTGTATTGTTCTCATCACTCCATCTTTTACAGGTATCAAATGATACCATAGTTTGAACCATACTCATCCGATCCATGAACAATGTCATCATCATTCTCACCGGGTATGTAAGAATTCACAACATTGTATACATCTTTTTTTGTAGATGAAGTAACACCGACAGCCGATTTTATTATAAAGTTCACTGTACATACACTTCCTCTGATTCGTAATCTGCTTTTATCTTCATGGCCAAGTTGATTCCAATTCTCTTTCGTACGTGTATGGACTCCACTACCGATACCTAAGTCCATAGCATCTCCAATTTGAAGAATACTGGTGAGACCTGTACCTGGAACGTCGTCATCATCATCATCATACACATACTTTTGGGTCTTTTCCATTTTTTCCTACGATTCTGTAGCAAACGTTTTGCGTCGTCGTAATTCTCGAGGTTGCCTCTGAAATGCTATCAGAAAAAATCCAGTGCCAGAGGTTTTAAGTACCGGGCTGTCTCGCGAACTGGGTGGTATTAAAGGAATATTAATTATTATTTAGTAACTTACCTGTGCAAATTAATTTCAAAAGAATTTTAGTAAATCAAAATTTTCTTCAGTTCTTAAAGATCCCTGGGCGACGTTTGCTTGTCAAGAAAATCAGGAACAACTTTCTTTATTACAATTGTGAACTATTTTAACTTATGCGTCATACTAGTGCAAGATGGCGGCATCCTGAAGTGAATTTCTGTGGGCTCCAATGTGATAACCTTTTCTAAACTCATTTCAATGAAGCTCAATAACACAAAGTGGCGGCCCAATGAGATTTAATTTATTCTTTTTCAGGTGCAGATGACAACTGTTAATTACTCAATAAATCGAACCAGATGCTAATTATATATGATAACACAACGTAAACGTTAACGTTTCCGTATCTCCGAGCTGCTAAATTATCTCCCTTTATTCTACGAGTTATAAAGCAAGAAGCAACCGCATGGAAGATGGTCAGAGCTTGTGGTCGGACGTCTTTCCTTTTGTGTTTAACAATATCTAGATTTTATTTGTATAAAAGATTACTTCCTCCAGAATTTTAGGATCTTCTACCACAAACCTGTCCTTTCTTTAATATTTACTCAGCCTTCAATCTGTAGCATTTCGAATATCTAAAAAAAGTTTAGTCGAAACATATTAAGCGGCTCAAAACCGAGAAGGAAGACGTTGTCTCGAGGTACGATATGTTGCAAGACTGCCAGAAAAGAATAAGAAGTCCATGCTCATCCTCAATGAACTGGAACAGGTTTTCAAATCTGTTTTTCGCGTAACCTGTGACATTTCTATGAGCCGCTATACTACAGAAAATATTATACTACGCTTTTACTATAGCAACTTCTTAAGCATAGTTCGCTACCCAAACATACTAACACTATCTACGGATAGTTCTTAAACATAAGACCCGTGTATATATATAAGCTGATGATGTCTTCTTTCCTTTGTCTCATTTTGGAAACGTCTGAAACCCGGAAGCTTTGTATAAGCTATGATGACTTCCTCCTGCCTGCTGCTATTTCTGTTTTTCACTCACGAAAAATTGCGAATTATTTTGGAAGCAGATTAAAAAAGAAAAAAGAAAAAAAGGTGTGCGAGATTGTATAACCTTTACAGGTAAAAGCGTCTCAGCTTTGCTTTCTACCAATTTAGTTTATGGCAAATTCAAAAACAAGAAAAATACAGCGATGGAAATATCTAGAGAGAATGCTATAACTGCAGGTAGCCAGCTCAGCATCCATAATCCTTTTGATTTATCCAGTTATTTTGCTCCTGTTTTTGTCCAACAGAATTTTTTTCCTGTTTGTTGTTGATGCTGCTAAAACTAAGGTTTTCGGAGATTGAAGATGAGAAGCGTTGCTTGGTTGGGTGGGGAGAGGGAGGAGGAGGAGGAGGAGAAGAAGAAAGAAGTCCTTTGTATAATTAAATGTAAGCTTAATACCCGCCCAAGTAAAGGGAAAAAAAAGCGAACGTTTTCGCGCTGACAGCAGCTCCGATGGAGGGACTCGTACGTTCTGAGCCTCTCGGCGACGCGATCGAACTGTCAGTGAGCAATGAGCTTCACCGAGCTTTCAGCGACGCGGACCAGACACATACAAAAACACGTGATTGGGGACGGCTTGGAAGTCGTCTAAAGGCTTCTAGCTAACATTTGAGAATACATGAAGAAAAAAAACCCCAAAAAGTGTGTGTGGGTTTTTTTTTGGGGGGGGTAAAGTGATAGGCGGTGACGAGATGTCTGGTAACGGGTCTTCGGGGCTAAATAAACGTCTCTAACGAGACGGGCAGCTGTTCTTGGACTTGTACAGCCGTAAACTTTAAGAAATGGATCCTTTGGTCTACTCTGTGAACAAAGGATAAGCGTTAATGATAAATCAGAACCAAGCAAATTCTTAAAGACTGGTGGTAGTCTTGGCGTGACCATAAAGGCAATGGAATAATAAATTTGATCGCGACTACGCTTGGATAAGCACCACAGAGCTCGGGTCTCCACTTTGGAAATTCGTTTATTAGTTGATACTGTGGATTTCGCTGCCACTGCTTTCTGATTTACTCGAGATTTTAGACGACGTTTACAGCTGATGTATAATAATATATATGAAAGAACCACCGCTTTTTATATTAGCTTTTATCTGCTACGTATGAAAACTAATCTGTTGCCAGATATCATCATCGAAGGCGGAGACGTTATATATAATTTATTTTTAAATTCCGACATTCAGTCTTCTACTGTAAGACAAGGCGATAAATTAGTGTTTCAGAGTTCTCGTTAATTGTCCAACTTGGTTGCTAGTCGCCAACAGCCGGCAGATCTTGGCTCTTCTTGTACTTTTAATTGAATCCAATTAACTGAAAGTTTTCACACCGCAGACACGACGAATGGTTCGAAGCGGTTATGACCGACTGCCAAGTCCGTCAAAAGTGAAAATCAATCGTTTACCGTCAACAGCCATCGGAGATATACAATCTTCCATTCACGTGTCGTTGGGGGAGAAGTAAAGAGTGAAGGAGGGTGGGAGTGGAAATCGCTATCTGTCTGGCATTTAAATAAGGCGGAGATTTAGGCTGAAGAGCACTGGAGGCTTTTGGACGGCTGGACTCGAGGTGGGAGGGACGAGAAGGCTGGTAGCTGGACCGACAACACAGGACTGCAAGTCAGCAGGACGTAAGCAAATGAGGAAGATCTGTTATTTTATTAATGTCTGCCCCTGTCTTTCTTATAAGTACAAAGACGATTCAAAGTGGATGATGTGTGGTTTATACGTTCTCCGCTGGAGCGCATTCACCGGAATGCTTTACTCTTTACAGAAACGACAGCTGCAAGTACTTCCTAAACTTGCGGTATCAGAGGGTCAGCTTTCCAGACTTGGTCTACATCTGAAGACATTTGCAATTCATCTTTGATGACTGGATAAAGCTATTACACGTGATTTTAAATACGGAACGTATTAAATACTAGTAAATACCAGGTGATGAGGAAAGATATGCTTTTATTTACAGAAGAAAGCATCCTCGTTGTAACAGTAATTCTTAAGAGTGTGTATGTTTAAATCTGTCTTATGTTCTCGTTCGATGACACCTTTTAAATCTTGGAATCCTTTTACCATTCATTGCAATGCTTTCCTTCACCAAAATGAAAGCCATATAGCATGGGTACGTGTAGCCGGAAGTCTTTGCTGAAGGTAGCGATCTAAAGGTGTTCGGCTTGCAGTAGATCGGTGACGTTGTTGCCCCGAACGAGAATTCAAAGTGATTTAGCGAAGAAAAGTATCCTTAATAGCGAGTCCACGATTGGGAATAAGGAGAAAAGCCAACTGGAATAATGAATAAGCAAAGCGATAACGAAAACAAAATCGAGAGGCTTAAGATGATGTAGTTATAGAAACAAATCTTCGGTTTCACTGTAGGCAATAAATGGATTCTTCCCGTGTGGCAACGCGAGCGGAACTCGCGTTCACCTCTTTTGTTTATAGATGGCGCCATTAAATATATAATGGCTGAGTTCTCTGCGCTTCGTCACGTGGTGTTATTACCGAGGGGATAGAACAAGCGCTGTCAGACATAGATACCTTCTGCCTCCGGTTATAGCTGCTTAAATACTGCAAATTATATTATTTATCTGCTGATCGCACGAAGCTATTCAGATGCAATAGCGAATTTACAGAAACGGCCGAAACTAATATCGATGCTAATTGAATTGCATCACGTGCGGTCGTTTACTGATAAAAAAAAAGGCTGACAAGTTCGTAAATTTTTACTTGGAATTTTGAGATCTACATTTGGAGGTTTCCAGGGGCGTGCAGATAAAATAAGGACAATGGAAAAATGGCGCTGTAGGTGTTCCGAATGCTATCTAGCTCTTAAAAAACGGAGGAGAGAAATTGAGATCATTACGTCTGATAAAACCAGACGACCAACAGATCCACAGCACGGAGCGTTCGGCGTTTGCTTATCGATCCACACCCGAGATCGGTCTGATACTCAGCGCAGCAGCAGCAGCAGCTCACTAACCCGATACAGACGACGTGTTCCAAAACATGGCTATTCAATACAGATGAAGGGTTTAACTGTAAGACCGCCTATCACTGGTGTGTGTGTGTTGTGTGTGTGTGTGTGCATTTTTGTATATATTCAGGGATCTTGGTGTCAGACAGGATTCACCGCAGGGAATCCAGATCATCTGAAATTCTGTAAACACTCTTCTCGTCTCAAGCCTCGTAAGCTGTCATCGATGGGAAGAGATATCGTCCGAACTTAGATTAATATTTGTTTGAGCGAAAGCTGAGATCCAACATTAATCAGAAGAGAAAATTGAGAGATTTATAAACAAAAATTTTAAAAAATACGTTGATTGGTGGCAATACATTTGCGTTTGTGTGTGTGTATGTGAGTGTATGTGTGTGTATGTGTGTATGTGTGTGCGTGTGTATATGTGTGTATGTGTGTGCGTGTGTGTTTGTGTGTGTATGTGTGTGTGCGTGTGTGTGTTTGTGTGTGTATATGTGTGTATGTGTGTGTGTGTGTGGTGTGTGTGTGTGTGTGTGTGTGCGTGTGTGTGTTATGTGTGTATGTGTGTGTGTGTGTGCGTTTGTGTGGTGTGTATGTGTGTGTATGTGTGTGTACGTGTGTGTATGTTTGTGTGTGTGCGTGCGTTTGTGTGTTTGTGTGTTTGTTGTGTGTTTGTGCATGTGTGTGTTTTGTGTGTGTGTTTATGTGCGTTGTGTGTGCGTGTGTTGTGTGTGTGTTTGTGTGTTGTGTATGTGTGTGTATGTGTGTATGTGCGTTTGTGTGCGTGTGTGTGTGTGTGTATGTGTGTTTGTGTGTGTGTTTGTGTATGTGTGTGTGTTTATGTGCGTTTGCGTGTGTGTATGTGTGTGTGTGTGCGTGTGTGTATGTGTTTGTGTGTGTGTATGTGTGCGTTCGTGTGTGTGTGCGTTTGTGTGTGTATGCGTGTTTGTGTCAGTGTTCTTTATCTAAAGATATTCCACCCGATAACCCTGAAAAACTCCAGCTGTTTCATCATTAGCCATCCTTTAAATATGGCTAGAGCTCGACAGTTCTAGTTTATTAGAATACCCCCCTCCTGAAATTTATTATTTTATATCAACTTTAATTAACTCATGGCTTATTTCTTTGATTTCCTGTCTTCCATACACTTCAGGTTTTGGATAATATATTCATAAACTCGTATCCCTTTTTACCCCGTCTATGACGGCGATGTCGTCGCCGTGGAGTTCAGCCTCGGTTTTTCCGCAGGCCAGCTTTAATACTAAAGAAAGTTTTGTAGCGGGTACTTACTGCGTGCGCCGAAAGGCAACAGGTGAGCGGAGATGTCATTTCCTGGCAACGTGCTCTGGTCCTCGCCTACTGCAAAGCAACAGATGCGGCCGTTAGCGTACTGAATAGCAGAAAAACGAGGGCTAACTGGGGCTGGTCGAATCAACCGAGTTAATAATGTATCACAAGACAAGGGAAGCTTTAATTGTCTAATGAGTGCTATTGAATCATACGACCAACGATACCAGAGTTACGGGGCATTAGCGCAGTTGTCTCCCTTGATTAAATGGCACAATGGAACAATTAAACTTCAAAGCGATTGGAATGGAACATTAACGGTCTACCGACGAGAAAGACGAATCAGCTACCTTAGAACACCTGAAAACACAAGGGGCAATTAGAGAACGATACTTTAATCGGCCACCTGCCAGCAAAACCTTTCAGGTCGTAGCTGGTCAGAAGCGCTTAACCCCATCTCTGCGGGAAGAATACACACAGGGACCCGGTAACAAGACCCTGGATTTGTCGTAGCCGCGCCATTATTTGTTACCAGCTCCCATCCGTCTGGCCTATTATAATAATACCACTTTACTTTTGATGAATGTCGCGAACTCTCACGCCGCCTGCCTCCCAGCTGCTACACTGGGTCAAAATGTGGACGCGCAGTAGATCCCCCGACTATCCCGTGTAGCTGGATTCCGTTAGCGTTGGCTCCGAATTTCCTTCACCCTGTCAAAAGCCAACGGTGACCTAAATTAGAGATTTTACTTTTCCTATTTTCGTCAGTTTTTAAAGTTTCACTTTCCGAAATGAACCGAGACCTTTATTTATTATTATTATTATTATTATTATTATTATTATTATTATTATTATTATTATTATTATTTTTTTTTTTTTTAAAGCCCTAAAACATTTCAAGTGGCTATTGGTCAAACCAGATCCCTGCTGAGTGAGGAAAGAATCTTGTGTCACACCTTGGTGCTGCTCGACTCGGACACTTTGAGAAATATTTCCAACGGCATTTCAAAAAAAACCCTTCACCCCGATAGCCCGATGAGAGAGATCGGGAAAGAGCAACAACAACAACAACAACAAACTCTTGGTCTCCTTGTGCCTGAACATGTCTCATGTATAGCTAGCTACTCGATCGCTGCTGATTTGAAGGATGTCGATAGCAATCCTAAGCCGTAAAGTTCAATGTTCTCAAAGCGTCATTTCCTGGACCGAGAACAAACATTTATTAGTATTTAGTATTGATCTCTCTCTCTCTCTATCCCCTCTCTCTCTCTTCGCTCTCTCTCCTCTCTCTCCTCTCTCTCTCTCTGTACTGACTTCCATTTCTCTCTCTGTACTGACGTCATGTCGCTCTCCGTGTAAGTGACGTCATCTCGCTCTGTACGGACTTCGTTTCTCTCTCTCTCTCTCTCTCCTCTCTCTCCCCTACCCCCATTTCTCTCTCTCTCTCTCTCTGTCTCTCCAACTCTCTCTCTCGCTCTCTCTCCTCTCTCTCTCTCTCTCTCTCCTCTCTCTTCTCTCTCTCTCTCTCTCTCTCTCTTTGCTTTCGCGAGACCTTTATACGGAAAGCTACAAACCCAACAACACCATTAATTAACAGATCGGTGTGTTCACCCTTCTCTGTTCTTTGAAAATTCCCGCTAATTTTCTTTTCCTAATTTAGTTCCTCGATATACAATATTTATAATAGCGCAAATCTGATCTGTTCCAGGAGCTATTGCTATTTAGTTTCTATTCCCCGCGAGTGATTAGTCAGAAATACAAGACGGACTTCCCATGCTGGCTGTCACGGATGACCACTGAGTTCTGTTCGAAAGCGGCATATTTCAAAAGAAAGGACAAAGTGAAAGTGGTTCCGGTTTTCCTGGATGCTGTATTACGTACCACGCAATAAGACAAAAAAGCTACTTTTGTAGGGAATATTATTCTGACACTCAAAAAAGAGAAATAAATAGTGAACATACTATTCCTCGATCCTTCATCTCATTAAGATTTTATCAAAGACAACGACTTAGTTGAACGTCGTCGATTCAAGAGTTTGAAAGCAACTGCCATATTTTTAAAATTAGGTTTGGTAACTCAGAGACAGTTTTTCTCTTTTCTTTAAAAACAGAAGAAGAGTTCCGCGAAATTGACACCGATTGTATTAAACTGGCAGGAGTTGTATTCCCCGGCGAGCTCTGTTCGCGGTCTCTCCGTAATGAAGATTGCTCGGACGGATTTGTTCAATGCATCACCGGGTACACGTGGTTGTCTCAGGCTTTGCATCGCGGTCGCTGCAATCTTCCTTAGCAGGGAAACGTGGCGTTTATCTGGCTGCTCTGATTCCGCTCGGCTTCCCCGAGAGGCGTGAATTTGGAAAAGAAGCAGAAAATTAATAAGCAAATTCTGATTGCTCGTTTTTATCGCCTAAAAAAAAGGGGGGGAAGAGAGAGAAAGAGTCGGTGGGGGGAGAGGAGAAGTGTTAGTTCGGATAGGTGGTTTCCTTAACACGTGGAAATTTTCAATGTTTCTCCATTAGAGCTGCTTCTTGTGGTTGGTAAGCTGCGATAGAAATGCGCTCTCGTCTGGGGAAATCGCGAAGTCTATTTTAGCAAGGGAGGTAAATCAGAAGAACGGAGCCAGGGTTGTGGGGGGGGGAGGAGACTTTGGGACAAGAAAAGAGCAAAGTATCGGACGGCGTTTTTGGCTTCCGGGATTCTGCGGACTCAGCCTTTCCGATCCTTCAGACGTTTTTCCACTGTTAGTACTGAAGAAGACGAGTCCTCGAGGTGAAAGCTCGGATATTAAACAGGTCACGTGGCGAACTTCCTCAAAGTTTACTACGATCTTCATCACCGCCCACCACCGTACAAAGTCCTTAATTAATTCTCCTGTCTTCAGTACAGTCACAATATTAGGAACACAAGTACAGTGTTTGAGAGAAGGGAATGAAAACAGTGAGTGAATTATGTATTAACGACTTTTTCTCATAGCTGCGCCTCATTCCAGTAGCAACTAATGCAGCATTATCGAAAACTGTTCTGCGATCAACTTCCGGGTTTGGGCGTCTGCTAGATAATGGTCCCTCAAACGTTTTCTTGACTATACACCGAAACAAACAAACAAAATTTATTTGAGTTAACCGTGAGCTGTGATCTTCGCAGTTAAAAATATTAAGAAATGCTAGCTTCAAATTCAACACCGATTTTGGAATACTCACTTCGTATACTTCCGTTTCACCACAAACGGAAGTCACAAGATTTTCACTACCAACCGCACGACAAAGGCGAACAGGCGGATATCAAAAGCGATATCCGGGGAATAATTTATCCCAGATCTCTGAAAGGCCAAACATCGCCTCATCAGATTTTTTTTTTTTTTTAAAGAAAAGCAGGAATATCGAAAGTAGTGAAATAAAAACGGAACAAACGTGTCAAAACAAAAGAGCAGGTTATTCAGAGCCGTTAAATCGATGAAAGTAACTTGAGAACAGGACATATCTCTGAAAAACAAGGTCACACCTGGCACATGCAAAAAAGCAAATCTGAATTACGTACACCCACAATCCACACGATATTGAATTCCAGGTAAATTGCGATTACTAACTCGACAACGTTATCTTTCACTACCGACTTGCCCGCGTATGTTTATCCTAGATGTTTCGGATTTAGTCACCTTTAGGCTAAGGATAAATAGGTTATAATTATTCTTCTCTGCCGTTATCTGCTTCCGCCAGCCGGAATAACAGTTTAGTCCACGCGAAGATTCTCTTTGTTCTGTCTTTCCTAGCAATAGCCCGTATTCACTGGTATCATTACTACGTCCTTCCGCGACAACGTGGCATTTACTTACTAAACATGAAATATACATAAACTTTATTGACCTCTGAAGGACGTGTTTGCATTGTCATTAATGTAATAGCTTACATAAACCCATATTTTTTTTTTTTTGTAAATAAACGCAAATAAAAAACAACAAAAATAAATTTGAGAAGATCATTTTTAAATGTCAGGTTTACGTTACCAATGAGCTTAATTATGGTATTTGTATTCATCTATCAGTCGCCAAGCGTCGGCAGAAATCCGGCACTGATTGCCATATATCCTGAAGTAATCTTTCTGAAGTCTGTGTTTCGGTCTTCGAGAATGGGGTGGTTGGGGGGGGGGAGAACGAGACGGCGACTGTAAACCCACTACTTTCACTGTCGTCGGGAATAGACGGCGGTCATGAAAGGAAGCCCAAGCTCTGCAAAAATGATGTCAAGTACCCTAAGGGTTTTCTGTCTACATGGTAGACGAGGAGCCAGTAGAGATCTTGCGAATGACCTGGCTGCAAGTGGGGTGTGAACATTTCTTCAGGAACAGCAGGATAAACACTGCCGCCAAGTGGTCCCACCGGATGTGCATCTTCCTGAAAAAACTGCTGAGGGGGAGGCAACCGGACGTCAGAGATGAAACAACGGGATGACCAAACCTGGAAGCAGGTGTTCTCTAAAGATGAGCTCAATATGCCCAAGTTTGAACTGTCTGGTAATAATTAGCGTACAACAGCTACATTAAAGCATAGCGATGGATCAATACAAATGTGGGGCTGCATATCAGCCAAGATAATCGAAGAGTTCCATAAAATTGAAGATATGCTGACCGCCGATAGGTACAGGCAGCTTATTCATCAAGGTATTCTGTCAGGAAGATGTCTTACTGGGCGAATATTTATTTTCTACCATCTAACATGATAATGACCCAAAGCATACAGCCATTGTAGGAGAAAAACTATTTGGAACTTTAAAAGGCTACTGGATCACTCGTAAAGATGTCTTGGCCTGCACAGAGTTCTGATTTAAATATCGCGAAGGCTATTTGGAGTTACTTGGCTACTGAGAAAGTCCAATAGCATCCAAACACCTTGGATGAATTATGGAAAGTGCTAGAAACAACATTCCACAGTCAGACAACGATAACCTGTACGGGCGCATGAAAACAAGTCGCCCTGCTCTATATAAAGCGAAGGGCTCGTATACAGAATGCTAACGCAATGTACAACGTATCTATTTAGGTTTTGTATATTTTCTTTAATAATGCATTGTGTATGTGTTGTATACGTCATGCAGTTGCAATTATCTGCGCACATCCTGCGTGTGCTTCTCGGTTCACCATTCCTGGAAATTAACTCGGAAATTGCGTGTTCTTGTTTCTGGATAACCTTCCAGCAAAGGAAAGTAGTTTCTGATAAGAGAAACCGGATTATTTTATTTCGCAAGAGCAAACATGGCCCTTTTCGTGTTCGCTTCAGCAGAACAATTTTTGCCAAATTACCTTCCATTATAAGAGAATATTTGTCGCGAATCCTGTAGCGATTTATGCTACCTTTACATCAATAGAAAATGAGAACAATATTTCGAAAGTTTTATAGTACATTATCTTTAGTAATGGAAGTAAGTAATAAATCTACGTTTCGAAAATTATTCCCTGTTATCGTCATTTGAATTAGTGTTAATACCGTTCTCGATGACAAAGTATTGATGTTGTTTTTACTTTAATGGATAAATTTAACAATGACAGTAGCTGATCTGCATCTTTCGACCTGTTATTAACTATTAATCAGAAACTCGCAAGTCTTTTCCAATGGCATTCAAACAGTTAATTTATTTTTAATGTTATTTTTATTCCACAATGATTCCCTCTCCTAGCTTCTTCAAAACATCGCTTCCAATTTTTATCTACTATTTTATTTACAGGTTTCAGCTCTAATCGATTTCGCTTACTGTCGAGTCCGGTTTACTAAATCTACCAACAGTTTAGTGTCACAATGTTAATGAAAAACATCATAGAAAAGCCTACAAGTGACAACAGTATTCATTTTGTATAATTCGAAATCTTTCCTTTTATTCTGCACGACATCTTTACGGTAATTCGTTTCCTCAGTTCAACTGGTTTCCATCGCCAGCGTGTTTGGATCAGAAATCGACTTTGTTTCATTAACTCCGCAAAGCAAAACGAAGCAACTGGCTTCCGGTTCCCTGCCGTGAAAGACGAAAAAATGTTCAGGGGGCTTTGCATCGCTGAATTACCCGCGGCTATAAAAAAACAGTCGCCAGTAGAAGGCGATTCGCCTTCTCATTATGCATGAAAGGTGCTTGTCCTACTACTCACGGCCATTTGTTAAACAGCGGCCTGGCTCGGTACCACTACAAACTCATTACGCGAAGCGATAAACCTGAGTTATGAGATGTTTTCTTCAACCACATTACGGAGTTATATATATATAAACCTTTGCTAAATCACCCTTAATTCAAGTAACAAATTAGCTCACATACTTCATTAAAAGTTAATTTGTTTTTGACTGGTTAGTTTTAAGTTGTCGCCATTTCACATGGTAATTTTTAAGACAATTTTTAAAAAAAAAAAAAAAAAAGCATTTTCAATAGCGAAAGCTGCTATGTAACTACAGCATCCTGGGCACCCTATTTAAATAATAATATTTAACATAAAAGGGGCGTAACTCTCTTAATCCAACTACTGATTCCGTGTATATTCGACCATTGCCACTCAAACCCGAGCCTAGACAGTGATAAACAGATTTATCAATCTTGCAACTTTCGGTAAAGGGTTTTTGTTGGTCTTACTCACTTTTCAGGTGTGTGGTGTCAGACAGTACAATTCGAACATTATACTTTCGATTTATGGAGCACGTGTTTGCTTATTGAAGCTGCAAAGGCCAGATACAAAAAGTGCTGCTTAATTAGATAAAATTGTAACTGTTCTGTTCCACGGAATGGCTGTTCGGAACACAACAGATAAAAGTATTTACTGAGTAATGGAATTTAAAAAAAAAAAACCATATACAAGGAGATTTTTAAAAAATATGACTTTTTATCCTAATTACAGACGAGACAGGGGAGATGTTAAGGATGAGAAACTTCCGTGATGCGATACAGTTACAGGTGCAGTCCGCGCTTACATGACACTAATAAAAATGGAATCTATGCTTATTCATTGGCGTATTATAATATATTATCGAGACATGTTTAACCATGGTGGTATACTCTGCACGATACGAACATTACATCGCGATTGTATAAAGTAATATCTCGCTCATCGTCAGCAGAATGCTATTGGAATCTATAATATTACATACTTACAAACGAAAACTCACCACTTTCTTTCTGTATAAGAGCGAACACTTCCGGGTGTCCATATTTTGCCTTAAGCAGCCTTTATCGGTTTCATGACGAGATGCTAACTCTAGTAGTTCTCCGTTTGCTCGAAGTATAACGTTAATTAGTTAACAGTCGAAAATGCTACATCCTGGTTGGAATATAGCGTTTGTGCCCATGTCCACTCAATGAGCAGGATCTTTTGATTGGGAAGCACCTAAGTGCAAGTGAGAATTGTCAGAATTTGTAGGGAAACCGTTCGAGCAGAAGAAGAAACAGATGACCTAACCTGACTGCCAGACAACCGGTTATTATTGCCTTTGCTTTTGGCAGACCGGGACGGCTTTGGGCTTCTTCTCTCTCCCTTTTTGTATAACTTCGTGTCCTTTAGCATTCTTAACTGTCGGATTTTTTCTATTTTTTCCCCACAAAAACCTGCGTCGATCCTAAGGAACGTTCCATGTACCAAATGGCACTTCCAGTCTGTTTTCTCCCATTCATCTTGTATATTAATAAAAACCTTAGTTTTGTAGCCACAATAACCTCCGCCACGGCTACTTGAGCGTCGCGTTTCGTAGAGTTTCCGCGACAAACCAGAGAAGAGAACGGCTGCAATTTGTAAATGAAAACATTCAATTCCTCTGACTAGGTATATCATCTAATAACCGAGCCATGTGCTGTGCTAATCGATTATCTTGTTTAGCTCTAGAAGTCCGGTTAATACTCAGAGCACAATGGCGATGCTAATTCGATTTACACCGCCTTCTGTTAAGTTAAGCAGGATGGAACTTTTCCTAACGCTGCTCCGAGCCGAGATAATTTAATTTTACTATCGTTTACGCCCCACGTGCACAACAGCGACTCCTGGTAGTAGTAAGACACGTGGGTCTGTGGGAATAAGGTTACTTAGCTGTAAAATGCTAAGAGAGAGATAATAATTAGCCACTCTTTAATTAAGAAGGCGTGATTAGGCCAACAGACCTATAGCTCAGTTGGTTAAGGACAGAATAGGTGACATCAGGGAACCGTCTTTGGCGTGAGTCCAAAATATACGAGTCCATATAGTATCTTAAAATATATGACAATAATGGGTTAAGACAGTTGCTCAAATTCTATTTACATGGTGGCCTTGTGCACGTTACTGGGTGATGCAACTAGACAAGCGTGCGTCAGATGGCCGAAGGTGGGCGGCTATAACGATGTGCGGTGAAACTCCTCGTGAAGAGCTTAGTAATGTTTCAGCTCATCAAAGGTATCTACCACCGAACTCCCCTCCCTATGGCGGGAATCGTCAACTTTGAAGCATAGCACAAATCTCCAGAGTTTTTGCATGACAAACCAAAATCTTAGCTATCGAGGACCACTCTCCGGCTGCTGCCCGACTTCGTGTTCCAGGAGGAGCTGATTCCAAAGTGAAAAGGGCACGCGAAACTGGTACCGGTGATGAGGTCGAGGAAGAAGGCTCACACTCTTCGGAACTGTTGTTGATTATCCTAAAATATACTTCGCGGTAGACGACGAGCTGGCTGGTAGAGACGTCTTGCGAATAACTCCAAGGTGCAAGCACGGGTGCTGAAAATCCTTCGAGAACAGCAAGATGAAAATGAGCGCCAAGCGGTCTCAGCGGATGTGTAGCTGCCCGAAAACCTTTACCGAGGAGAGGCAACTAAACGGCAGGGCTGGAATGGGCATCAAAAATGAAACAATGAGATGACCATACCTGGAAGAAGATGCTCGCTACAGGTGAGTCCAAGTTTGAACTGTTGGGCGAAAATCAACGGCAGTTTGTTCGAGGTCAGATTGGGGGAACAGGTATCACAGCCCGTGTAAACAGCTACAGTGAAGCATAGGGGTGGACCAGTACAAGTGCGGGGCTGCAGATGGTTGCATAAAGTTGAATGTATGCTGAAATTCCGACAGGTACAAGCTGGGTTCTCGTTCATCATCCAAATATCCCAGAAAAACATTTCCTTGGACGGGAATTCATCTTCAAACATCGCAATGATCCCGTGTCAATGTGGTTGAAAACTATCTGAAACGTAAAGAGACTGATGGAACATTTACAGAAATGTCTTAGTCTCCACAAAGTAATGACAGGAACAATACCGAGGTTATATGAAGGTCGGGTGGAAACCAAACACCTTGGATAAGACGAGGAAAATACTACAGGATATTTGGGACAACGCTCCACAGCCTATAACCTGTTGAGGGAGCACGGAAACAAGTTGTCCCGCTCTATATAAAGCAAAGGGCTCCCAAGCCAAATACTAAGGCAACGCACAACCTCTTCACTTTGTTTTTGTATATTTTCGGTAATAATAATGCATTGTATTGTAAATGTCGCTCAGTAGCAATCACTAATTATCTGTGCATATCCTTTATGTAATTTCATATCTATTTCTATTAACAAACAGAAATAAATTGTTTAGTAGCACTAATTTATTCATTTCGTATCTGCAAAAATGAAAAGTGAATGATTTGTAGTATGATAAAGTATTAGTTGGGCATTTAATTAGTTTAGTGAAGCGATCAAGTCATGTCGCTTAAGTGGAAGAAAGAACAGCGCAGACTGGTAGATTATTGTTTTCTTATCAAATTAATAAACAACCTACGGAATTGTACACTTTTGCTTATGACTTGGACCATAGCCTGTTGACGGACAGGTGTGTAGACAAGGAAAGGTAAGCACAGCCAAGGCAGGGTCCTTAGCTGATTTTTGAAACCGCTCTAAACAGAAATGCTAACAGTAATAGTAAATTAGTTTTGTGTTTTATCTTAATTATACTGTTAAAACGAAAAATCACATTATTTGTTGATCATCCACAATACTGATTACACTGGACAACAAAAAATAACTTTTCACCTGCTACTGAGGTATATGTAGGTGCCCTTTATCAAATCAAGCAGCTGATTCCAAATCTGAAGCCAGAATTGACCCAGCCCGTCAGGATTTGTAGTTACAGGGAAATATCAATATCAGTCAGTTTTAATTAATAAATCCAGCACATCGCAAAATTGCAAAAAAATAAATTCATTTCACAATATAAACACATTGTATGTTGTACAGTAACTGTTATCCATCAACTCAAATACATTGAGCAAACACATTATATAAAGTATACGTTGACTGTTTAGAAATGCTTTAAATACTTGATTTCGCGCTTGTGAACAGCAGTGGTTTGTCTTTGAAGAAACCAACAATAGTCCCTCGTCATGTTGGAGTTTAATCTCCCCTAATAGCGGGTCTCCACTGCCTCTGTGTGTTGGTACAACCTCTCACCTTGCTCATCGCTCACAGCTCCAAGGTTGGCCGGGAAGAAATCAGAGTGGGAACGAAGAAAATGCAAATTCAGCGACATACAGCAACCCATTTCTTCAAAGGCTTTTATCATGTCTTGAACCAACTCGGCGTGGTTGTCTGTTTTGTGGTTCCCAAGGAAATTGTGGACTACCGGTTTGAAAGCCTCCCATGTAGACAGCTCCAGTAGGTTAAGCCTCAACTGGAAGACTGGATCGGAAAATAAATCACGAATTTGTGGTCCGACAATTCCAGCCTCAACTTGGCATCAGTTAAAATCGCTCCAAAGTTTTCTTTCAAACAAAGAAATCCCAAACCTCCAAAGCTCACTGCCTTTACTGAGCTCTTCATTAGGCTCGGCTTTATATTCAGTGGTGGAAGAAATATTCTTTGCGGACGTACCAGTGGCACATGCTGCACAATGAATTTTCCCGGAGTATGGTCTGTTCTTGATGGCCATTCTTTGATCTTGTAGTGATTTGCATCATCTCAGCTACTCCACAAGCACAAGAAGCACGTGTGTGTGTGTGTGCATGTAAGCAGGCAATCATATGGTTCTCCAGCGAAGCCTGCTGTGTGTACACAGTACTAAAAAGAACACTCAAAATATATAACATTAAATTTCCATTTATTACTTTAACCAAAAAATCCTTACGTATTGGGTTCATTCTGGTTTCAGTTTTGAAAACAGCATACTAGAATTAGTCTAGTTCACATACTTTTACCTCAGTAACAAATTGTCAATGTTCAGTGTTATCATTGTCGTAGAACACGAAAGAATTCTTAGAAGATCAGTACTGTAAACAATCTCTTCTTAGTGAAACTGTACATCGCTTCTGTCTAGAAAACTAGTATCTTCTAAAGGGTTTGATGCTATGTATAGGATACTCTTTATCTTAGTTATTCTTAATGTCTTAATACACACACACACACACAAACTCCATTTTTTTGGAAGGGTTCAGAAAATCCTGCACGACGTCACAAACAATCGGTATTGTCGTATATACTTTCCGTAACAATAGCAGGATCATCTGACGTCACACGAGAGTTATCGCCCCAGAAAATCAATTTTAACTTTGTCGCTGTCGAGTGATGTTGACCGCGCAGACAAGGCTGACTCATTGTTCCCTGTCAAAGTTCCAATTTGTCTGCTACCACCCAGATTAAGATTGCCGGAGAAAAGTGATGGAGAGCTTTCTTCTCGACGCTAAGGGAGCGGCAGCTTGCTTCCACGATTCAGCAATTTAACTGACCCTTCTAAAGTAGGGAGGCAGGGGAAAATTACTACAAATTCCGACACTCACCGAAGATACCGACTAATCCGCCGATTGTAGTTTCCGCATAACAAGCTGGCGCTGTCTTCATTTAACTCAGATCTTTTTCAATCTCGTTAGCAAGCCAGCCGCCCTGGAAAAGTACTCAGAATACAACCATAATATTCTCTTGTTTTTCTTTCTCTCTCTTTCTAATACAAACGAAAGAGGAGCAAGTACAACATGCACACCCGCATATGTGGCAAATAATATGATGCCAACCTTTCAGGCTCCATTTTGAGAAAACTGAAAATTTTTGGTGGAAGTAAAAGGAGAGTGGTTTAAGATGTACACCTTGCCACTCACAGTCTTGCCTTTATTATATCTTTGCATAGTTTCGGTTGACAACGAAGATGTTTTTTGGTCTGGAAGCAAGAAAATGCATTGCAAGCTAGATTGCAGAAGTATGGGTGAAAAGTAATCATACGTTAAAAGTATTGCTATTCGGTCGTTAGAAAAGAAAAGAACGTTTTTGTCGGTGTAACTAAACTCCTGCATTGATTACAATAAAAGTACAAAGTTTTTCTCTTGCCTCAGCGGTAGCAAGGTACCGTGTTTTTTGGGAAAGGTTTGCAAACGTCCCGCGAATAATCATCAGCCCGCTCCATTCAGAGTTTTTTACCATCAAAACTTGTTCCTTCGGGTGCTCCATCTTTCTGAAATTTGTCAAATTGTTGTGAGAGATCGGTTGGGCGAAAGCGTATCGGGCACACCGCATGGACAGCATTCAAAGACTCTCACTGAACTTACAATACATTTATTGAAATTACTTAATTTGTGAAAGTGTCCTCCTGGCAATATCTCCTCTCTCTCTCTCTCTCCCTGTATTGACATTATCTCTTCTCTCTCTCTCTCTCGCTCTCTCTCTCTCTCCCTCTCGCATCTCTCTCTCTCTCTCTCTCTCTCTCTCTCTCTCCCTCTCTCTCTCTCTCTCTCTCTCTCTCTCTCTCTCTCTCTCTCTCTCCTCTCTCTCTCTCTCTCTCTCTCTCTCTGCTTGCTAAAGAACGATAAAAAAACGCCGAAAACTTTGTCGAGTTCCCAGGTCAGCAGAGTCAGCCGATAAAATTTAGTAAAGTTTGATCCTGGCAATCTAAGTCTTCCATATAACCCTAACAACGATTTTGCATACTTGAAAAAAACTATCGTAGAAACATTTCCTGAAGCGTCATTCATGTTGGATTAATGATCTCCCTACAAGGCAGTAGTTTGATGATCTCAAAAGCGGCAGGTGGTCCAATGGTGAAGTACTGAAATGCCAGGTTTGGGGGTAGAGCTGTGTTCGAGTCCCGGCCGGAACCGGCTTTTCTCTAGCATAGTTCCTTTTTGCTCTTCTTTACCTGCCGGGGGTGTGGATTATTTCCCCCGTTTTGTTTCCACAGCTGAAAATGAAGAGCTGTAGTAAGGTTTTGCTGGTATGTATCGTCTAGGTTTCATGGACAACTTCTGACTGTCTGACCACCGCTCAAGAGTCCCCGACCATAACTGAGTAACCACTTGCTCGGTCACCAGGACGAACGCCCATCACTTCTGTGAGATGTCCATAGACCTCGAAAACCGGAACAGGGCTTGCCAAGAAGAGAAAGACAGACATTTTTAGTAGCAGATACGCAAGCGACCTCTGCGCGATTTTCTGCCCCGTTTATTCCATTGTTCGCGCTTACTAATGTCAAAGAAGAAAAAAAAAATTCTTGGCGCAAATATGTGAAAGCAAACGCGGCTTGCGTGTGTTTCAAATAATCTGATACCGCCTCGTAATTCCAAATCCAATTACGAACTAATTACAAACATTTGTACAGTGGAAGAAAAAGAAAAAGGAACTGTAGCTATCAATGCGTGTTTTGTAGTCTCTTTGATCAGCTAACACCTGTACGGCAAGGGGATCTCAGGTGGAACGTTCTCTGAAGTCGCGAGCTTGTTTGGGGGTTTGTATATTTATTATCAGTATCGCTAATCCCTTCCTGCCCTGCCGCCAAGGAGAAATCCCATTGGAGAAGGGACTTGCGAAAATATTTTTTTTTCTTTTATCTGGGATCTGTGGAAAGGTGTGGTAGTCGGAGACTTCTCGAATCGTATTTCTGCCAGAGCGGGAACGGGGGGGGAGAGATAATCGTGTTAAATAAACTGAAAATCCAAGTAAAACAAAATCAGCCGCTGTGTACTCACGTGTTCGATATCGGGGGTGGGAGGGAGGTTCTGAAATAGAAACGAAGCAAGCCAGACCGGGGGGGGCACTGACTGCCACGTGACCTGTTCAGACAAACAGGATTCCTGCAGCGAAAGTGCGCGGTGGGTGGATTATCTCGACTCGGCGACATTTGCAAAAATCTAATTAAACAGGTTGTCTGTTCTTCCTTCCTGTGGCTCTCACTGCGCTAGCGAACATTTGCTTAAGCTTTCTTAATTAAACAACAAAACCACACACACACACAGAGTATTAATCCACGGTCGCTCAGTAGAGCCAGGGTTATTTACTGAAGTACAGTAAAACATCCTAGCGGCTACGTTTCCCGTCTGACGTTGCAAATCAGTTCGTCCCTCGCAAGCGGTCGCCACCCTCGCGACTGTCACGTGACCGAGCCTCGCTCTAAAGAGAATCCCTGGCTGTTATAGCTGCTGGGGGGGGGGTGTGGGGTAGACGGCCCCTCCGAGATAAGGTAAAAACCGATCCGACCTCCGGTTCTCTTTCTTATCCACTCCCGTGAGACAAAATTTAAAAGAAAAAGAAAACCTTTTTTTTTTAAAAAAAATATAAATATTTAGCTTCAGGGCAAATAGAGGAACCCTGCCACACACCTGGTCTCGTGGTAGCCGCTCTGGTCAGCTCTGTTAATTATAAAGGTTACCGCGGATGCTAATCAAGTTAGATGTTCTCTCTCTTATTTTGAAGGAGCCAGTACAGGTGTAAATAAAAAAACAAAAAAAAACACCGATTATTTTGAAAACAGAGAGCTCAGCGGTGGCTATATATTTATCGCGTCCATTGACTTCAACCACTTGGCATCAACAGAACAGACACCGGGTGTCCAAAAGTGTAGATGGTCTGACTGCTTGTTGATCACTCGCATCAATAACTGCTAGTTCTCATAAAAGAACCAAGTGGCTAAAACAACTTGGTTTCTGTTCCCTTTATTATTATTATTATTATTATTATTATTATTATTATTATTATTATTATTATTATTATTATATTATTATTATTATTATTATTATTACGCTAGGCGTCTAGTTTTTATTAGCTGTATTCGGACCCTGCCGATGATGACGTCACACAACGATAGTGAATCCTACAAACAAAGACGAAATCAATTTCTGATAGAGTTCACATATGATCGTGTTTTGTGTGTTTTTTAAATACTGTACATCCTTTCTTCTTCTACACAAATCGATTGGATATTTCACAGACTTCGACCGACTACGCGCTGTCTCTCCTCCTCCTCCTCCCCCCACCTTCCATTAACACGCGCTCTTGGTGCCTCTGCATCATTCTGATGAGTACAAAGGCACTTATCCCGTCCTTAGTATCTCCGCGCCCCGCGGTAGATGAAGGGCAAAGATCGTCTCCGCCAGCCTGGTGGCGAACCGGTTAATTCGGCGGCTATCTCGAACCACTTCCGCTTCGCCGGCAACGGAGGATGGAAAGGTCAGCTCTTACGTCAATCCTGCTCGCGCGCGACAGATCCGGCGCAGATCCACCTTCCGGGGATACGGGCTGACAGCTGACCGAACAGACCGTGTTTGTCGGAGTGGTGGAGGACGCGCCATCCTGCTATGTCGGATTACGAACTTCTCCGATCCTATTTCACACCGCCCGAGCGTCACACGGTGACGTAATACACTTCTCTAAAAACTGTCAGGACAAAATTAAAACGGTGAACTGATTGAGTTGGTTAATTAAACGATTAGCGTTTCTAACGTCCAGTGTGCATAATTTAAAAAAAAGTCTTTTTTTTCTCCCTTAAATATTTGTTCAAACTTAAAATCTGAAAACGTTTTCACTAATAATAGGACATTATATGTAGTACTTTATTTCCCATCACGGAAGATCCATAAAAGATATTTTCCTCCGGACGGGGGGGGGGTTTATCTTTGTGCTAAGGGACGCATTCTTGCCTCTTCCGCGGTGAGGTCAATGTTGAAAACCACCGTCAGTTAAATTGGGCAGAGTTAGTTTTCTCCGTGTATATTATTGGTTCCCCCCCGTCTACTTTAATCCGATAAAAAACGATAAATGATCAATTGGAAGTAAAGCTCGAGAATCTTTTGTTAATTCCTAGAGAACTTGGGGTGGAAGCACGCCACTTCGGCGCAGATTTCAGAGTTGTCGTTCATGACCAGCCAGTACTTATTCAGTGTCTGTGCATCTACTGGAATTTTGGGTAACAACTTACTCATCAGGAAACAACTCGATTTCTTCTTTTCTTGCGTTTGAAGCAACACGAAGGAAATACATTTTGAAGAATTTTCACAACATTAGTTTTGACTTTAAAAAACGTGAAATGGTTGCTTGGCGACTAAGTAACATATTGGCAATCCAATTTCTTTTCTCTACACTGATAGGTTCGATATAGATTTTTGTGTTAAATCTATGCTGATGTAAAACGGTAAACACATAATATTCCTGAAAACAGAGCAGGGACTTCTACCTAATAGAAGAAATACAATTGCCAAAAGCTTATATTAAAAATATAATTCCAATATGTTAAAAACTGACAAAGAATCTGTGCAGTTCAGCTATATAAAGGATAAAAAATAGTGCCAAACAGAAAATCAGACACCGGTGACAGACACAAACATATACTTACACACAAAAGTTTCATGATGTGATTAAGAAAAAAACCCTCACTTCTATAGTTTAGTAATATAAAACATCTCGGAAGAACAAATGAAAAGTCAGCGAAATAATTCGAGGGAATTCTGAATAAACAATTCAGAAGCGGAGCGGATACAGAAATGCAACTCAAAATTGTAATTACCGTATAAGGTAAATGTTTAGAACCGTTAGTGTCTCCTGACAGACCATCGCTTGTATCGGTCCGCCATCTAAAATGGCGGACTACAGATAATGACTGACTGTCCATTGGCAATAGCTAAAAATCGTTGGTGAAACTACGTATTGCAGCGTAAAGGTTTACTTGTTGTTTTTTAACTTTACATAATATCAAAAAAAAAGACACCAGCAACAAACACCGGTTACATATTGATCACGATCATGCCAGAACAGCATTGGATTTAACCAAAATACTTATTTGCTATTTAGTTAATTGCGAAAAACTAGTTTAAGCTATCAGCCTCTGCATCATCCGCTACAGGAAGTCGCTAAAGCCTCGCTATCAACTCGAGCAGTGGATCTAAAGTGGCAGTTAGTCCGTCCGTAACAGCAGACAGTATCCATCCTTAATTAAGTATCGTCTGGAAATGCTTTGTTTCAGCGACTAAACTAAGATCTGTTCCGATATTTCTACAGTCCCTGAAGATGAATCGTTAATGGAATTGATGTAACCGTTCCAAAGAGCTGAAGGTCGTATCACGGTGACAAGTCAAGCAAAAATTTCCATTTTTTTACTATGTGGGCAGGAGGGAGTAATATGCGCCCCCTGCTGGCCGCTGTCGACCTACCATCAGTTCTTCCAGTCCGTTGACTCGACTTCACTCGTCCGCCTTCATAAGAATTCATATTATTTAAAAGAAAAGATCAGCGTAGCTGGTTAGCTGTCGCTTCTTACTGTCACCTTCTGCAGTTCCTCGCATGATTGAAGAGACCATTTTATCACCCCCTTCCCACCAGCCCCGCGCTGTGCTTGCTGCGGTAAAGACAGGTCTTCGTCGTCGTCGGCTGTTTTAAGCGGTCGATGTCTCCGTCGTCGACGAGCTTCGACGTTTCCGCCCATCTGTCAAACACCGACTGGGCGGTCGTCGGTGACACGTCGCCATATAAGCTCCAGCGATTCCAAGCCGTACAACAACAGTAAAATGGTGACGCCATCATGCCGAGTCTTAAAAACAAACAAACAAACAAAAGAAGCAGAATTGGAGAAAGTCGCATGAATCGGCCGACCAAATTGTCCTGGACCCCTGGTGGGGTAGGGTCCTGCTTCGAGGCACGTACTATTACTGACCCTTGGCGGCCCCCTAATTCCTCTAGAAAGCTGAAAGGATGCTAAGGCTTAACTCAGTATCATTTCCGATTAACTGCATCCGGCGATGCTGCTCGTGCATCGTGCTGAGGAGAGCAGTTGCTTCTAAGAGAATTCATACGAGTTTCTCAGTCTGCGCAAAAACGGTAAAGTCTGACTCGTCGAACAGCGTCAGTTTTCGCCGGTCCTATGTCTGCGTTCCTTGCACCACACACTAGATGTCTTTTGACGCCGGTAACCGTGTCCAATGGTCGGCACAATGGCCTTCTGCTGCCACTGTCCTTTTGTCGAACTATTATTCGCGAGATCCCCTCCCCTGGAGATGGGCGCGAAATGTCGTGCATTCGTTCAATGTCTTTGTCAGCCGATTCTTTGTTCGATGACGGTAAGCTTCATTATTCCGTCGAACTGCTTTTCTCCTCTTTCACTATGTCACGATTCTCGCGGCCCCCACCTCGCAGGAGACATTGCCGATAAACTCAATGACATATATCTCGGAACAAGCGGACCACCAGCGACACTTTGTCGGCCAACGAGGCACATGTGACGCGAGCATCCATTGTGGAGTTCTTTCCGACGCTGCGGTGACTTTGGTTTTCCCCCATATCTGTTAAAGTGACTGAAAATGTGCTTGTCCGAGTCACATTACGGATCACGTGTCACATTACGCGATCTACCTAATTTGCATCTGCAGCTCAGTTGGGTGTCAAAGTCTGGAAAGATAGGTGGGTCCCAATAACATTGTCAGCCACACACACACACACACACACACTCACAAACCTTGCATAAATACGCTTTTCGATTTAGCCATCTTAAATATTTTACTGGTGAACCCGTAAAAGTTGCTTAACTCAGTGCTCTCCTCTAAAGCAGGTGCCCGCTATCAGCTGACCGAAGACAAGCGGGTCCCGCCATATTTGTCCGCGTAGCCGAAGACCTGCTCTAGTTCGTTCAAAGCCTGGTCAGAACCAACGGCAAACTGATAACGATCCCGACGTTTATGGTGGCTCCGTGGCCAACATTATCGAAATAACTAACACTTTAGCGACAGGTGACCTGGTTATTACAGCAAGACGCCCACCACCTTTTAAAATTGTAGCCAGTATTCTTGATGTATATATTGTATGCCCCCCCCCTTCCAGAAGTGCATAAAACTTGGAGTGCGCTCAAGATTGGTGATCGCGATGCTCTGCATTGGCTGTTGTAGTATCTGGTTACTGTTACAAATAGAATAATAAGTAAAAACAAATCTTTAACTGGTTAAGTGAGTTCACGTAGTTATACCCAGCTGCGAGCAGAGAAACTCTGCGTAGAAAACTGATTGCGCCTAAACCTTTTTCTTTTTCTAACATTTCCCACTTTAATGTTTCCTGGTGATCAATATCCATTTTTTTGTGTGTGTAATTATATATCACACACCTTATCTTTTATGTAAATAAGTTATTGTCACATGATCAAAGGCTGTGCAATAGCGTGGTTACCGCTAAACGCTGTTGCCAATTCTGCGACTCGTAGGGCTCCGCACTTCCGTTTTCAGCAGGAACTGGAAGGTTTCCTCTAAAACTCTCCCGTTTAACCCTGACAGAAAGGCTGTGTTTCCGGGAGAAGCATGTACCGATGTATTGGTCCAGAAGGATCCATGCTATGGAAATGTCACCTAGCCAACATTTGTTGTTGTTGTTGTCGTTGCAAGAACTTATCTATATCAATGGACAATCTCACGGGGATTTCAGTAGATGTAAACTTTTTATATGTCCTTTAAAGCTCTGGTATGAAGAAGACCAATAGTGTACACGTCATAGTTGTGCAGGATTCGTGCTAGAATACCGTGTGTAACGAACGATCTCTTGTCGCTCGCCGAGCCAATAAACGGAGAGATAATAAATTCGGTTTGAATGTCAGCCGTTGAGTGGCCCCCAGTTTCTCGACGTCCACCCTTTTCAGCGTGGAAACTATGGAAAAAAATAGAAATAACAAAGCAGATAAAATGTCCTCCGCTCGAACAAGGTGGCCCTGCCATTTATTTAGGACTGGAGGGAAGGCGCAGACTGAGGTAAATCGAGGGGGTGTTAAGCGAATGCCGACTACTGGTCCTTCAGGACTTCTTTATCGCTAGCGAGATGAGGAGACTTACTGAACGGGGGGGGCCTTGCCAGAGACGACTGGGTTGCGGCTTTAGCGAGAGCAATTAGAGGGAACTCAATTTTTCCCAGTTATTCCATCAGCCCAGAAGTTCAGTTTTCCATTTTTTTTCGTTGGGTTATACAAAATAGTTATTAAACGAAAACTCATCATTGCATGGATCAACAGCTTTGCGTCAACTAGTCAACCCTAGTTTTTCTTGATATATTAAATCAGGGTACGGCTTGTACTGGAGAAGTCAGCTGTTTCGATCAAATTCCTGCCGGTGTAAGCAATCTACAATCCCTGCTACACCCAGTGGTGCCTGCACGCCTTTGCGGCGTATCGATATCATCGACCGTTTCGGTTTTATTGCGTGAGTACGCTCGGCCGAGCTTCACGCAGAACCTCGCACAGCTATGACGCACCGGAGGCTACTCGTGGTTTCCACCACAGAAGATCGACGAACGGAGTGGTCCGATCACGCTGGGAGTCGTATGTTTCAGCCCCCCCACCCCCGCCGGGAGCCCCTCTCTAGCCGTCAACACTAACATTTCCTCCTGCTTTGTTATAGCGAAGTTAACGCTCCTAAGAACAACAACAAAAAAATCTCGTCTCAGAATCGGTCGGGCTCCAGCTTTCGCGAAATCAGGTTCGCCAAATCCTTCCTTCCTTCCTTTCTCCTCCTCCTACCGCCTTCCAACCCCTCCACGGCTCGGTTTATGCTCTGATATTAATAAATCCATTTTCTTTACATTGCGAAACCATTCAGCTGCGCGATTCAAAAGAAACGGCGCATCGATTTCCAATCAGAGAATTATCTTTTTATGCGCCACTTCCATTGATTAGCAGCCGAATGGCGTCTCGGGAAGAAAGACTTACACGACCGTGAGAAAATAGCATCTTTATAGAACGTGTGAAGTCGATCGGTTGTCAAGACGAGCGAAGTCTTCAATGATTTTCTTGCAAATCATCGGGCTCAACACAAACAAGGAAGAGAAAGTATAATTCTCTGCCTGTTTCGTACCAGTTTTCCGCTCACGCCTTCGCTATGGAGAGCTGTCTTCCCTAAAGAATTTATTCAATCCAACCGAAATTTTTTGTCTTTATTATTATTATTATTATTATTATTATTATTATTATTATTATTATTATTATTATTATTATTATTATTCTTATTATTATTATTATTATTATTATTATTATTATTATTATATTATTATTATTATTATTATTATTATTATTATTATTATTATTTATTATTATTATTATTATTATATTATTATTATTATTATCTAGATAGCTCAAGAAATAAACGGTAGTTTCTATCCTTCATTTCAGCAGCAACTGGTCTAAGCACAGAAGTAGATTTCACAAAATTAGAGACAAGGAAATCATTGTATTACCAGGCCATTGCAGATAATAATAATAATAATAATAATAATAATAATAATAATAATATAATAATAATAATAATAATAATAATAATAATAATAATATAGTAATAATGACTCAAATTCTCAGCGAAATTCAAACCATGACATAGCTGATCAGATAATTACCTCCCTTGTTAATGTACATTGCTCTCGGTGTTTTTGATAGAATATGCTGCAAGTTGTGGATGGCGACCGATTTGAGTATAGAACTGCTAAGGGACCAGGGGTTAGCGGTTACCAAAAAAAGAGAGGGTGGGTGTCCCATTATGATTTAAAGAAGGGTTCCCCCCCCCCCACCCGCCGCTCAGGATCTTCGTACAGCGATTCTGAATAGGGAAGATTTCAGAAGTGCTACAGCCGACGGCCAGTTCGGTGTAAAGAGAAATCGACATGAAAGGACAAGGAAACTTCGTGGCTCTTCGCCCATTAAATGATGACAAAAAAATCTATGCAAAGATTTCACGGCGCTTTAAAAAAAATCGCTCTCCATTGTCTCTGATCTCGACCCCGACTGGAACGAGTCTCGCGGTAATCCCTGATCATCAGCTGTAGTCCAAGCAACAGAGATATGATTAACAATAGCTTTTAAATCGATAGCGACCAATCCAGCAATTCTAATAATTGCCGGTGACCAGTACGTTTCTTGCTGTTTCCAGTTTCCATGTTTTACTGACATTTTTAATGTCTTTTTTTTTTTCTAACCTTTATTTGGTTCCTTATTCCGCCGTATTTCTTTATTCGTGTCAGGATTTTTGTGCTGGCCAGTGCATCACATTCAGAGAAAAATCGGCATTTCTACACTTGCAAATACTCTTTTCTCAGTAGCTTTGGATGATAAACTTGCGAATGTATAACCATGGATATTACAGCGCTGATTGCGCTACAAAGTCTGTGTTAGGTGGGCTTTTTTCCTGTAATAATATTTTTCTTTTCCGTATTGTATATAACGGCCACGTGAAGTCCGCAGATATTCAGCGCGGAGTAGTTTTAACGAGAAAGGAAGTGCACCTCTGGATTACACGCCGTCCAATGGCTGGCGACGTTTCATGGCAGTGTTGGGAGCGGCAAAAGCGGTTAGAGATTATGTCGGCATTTACAGTTGGACTGAAACTTCAGATGTGAACAAACGGGTAAGGTGACAAGAGAAGACGAGCCGACAGATGGAGACGACGGCCGCGTGTTATAAATCACGACAGCATTAACGACTGCGCGCATCGATACCATGGGGCGTTTACAGAGAAACAGAATGGTTAGAAGGTAGCTAGGTGGGTAGTCTGATTGCCGGTGTGATGAAGTGGGCTTCACGTTACTGCTGTAGAACGTTTAAAATCTGACCAAATATCGATCTCTTTCTGTTACGGAGCCGGAATATTGGAAGTCATATTGTGTAGGATGAGAAATGAAAACAAGAGTCCGACTCGGCCGTTTCTGACACGATCGCTTGAACTCCGAGAAAAGCTCTCGCTTTAGATAGAAAACTCCAGACGAGTGCGATTTTTGCTCAACATCTAGCGAAAACACTCAGAAGATTTTATCGAACGAAGAAGAGGTGAACCAGTGGTTGATTGCGGTGTTCATGATCAGCGGTGTCCGTGTATTTTAACTCGAAGAATCAGATTATGGAAACCGAAATAAATCAGAATATCAAATAAAAGGAAAGGCGTTTTCTTACCACCATTGGAGTTAGTCTACATCTCGAATTCACTGTGCGCAGGCATGGATCCTTTATTTAAGAAAGCTAAGCTGTTTCCAAGTAAGACATACGGGCACATTGAACGACTAGATATATAAGAGTTACCAAATCGTTTCCAGGTAAGACATACGGGCACATTGAACGACTAGATATATGAGTTACCAAATCGTTTCCAGGTAAGACATACGGGCACGTTGAACGACTAGATATATAAGAGTTACCAAATCGTTTCCAGGTAAGACATACGGGCACGTTGAACGACTAGATATATGAGTTACCAAATCGTTTCCAGGTAAGACATACGGGCACATTGAACGACTAGATATATAAGAGTTACCAAATCGTTTCCAGGTAAGACATACGGGCACGTTAAACGACTAGATATATTAGTTACCTAGTTTAGGTTTTACGTGCTTCAGGTGAGATCAGATTTTAAAAGTGTGGCTTGGATAAGCGTGAACCATTACGTCCTTTCTCTTATTTTTTTGGCAGTATACCTGTCTGCAGTTACTAAAGGTTATAATTTTTAATCGACTGACGTTTCAAAACGAGTTAATATTATAAAACGGATTTTTATTAATAGAAAGTGCAGGCTAGTGGGAAACCTGTGTTTTTGGAAACCTTCATGGTTGGAAATTGTTTTATAGGTCTGCCTACAATTGTGGCTTTTAGTGTATATTGGAAACGGTTTTCATTTTTAAAGTATTTGGGTATAAGTTAATTTTTCATATAGAAATTCAAAATTTAAGGATATCATTGGCACTAATTACTAACGCAGTTTGAATCAAATTTACCTTTCGGCTTCTTATTTTTGAAGGCCAATTTCATCTTCAAGAATTCCCGCTTCTTTTTTATTTTTTTGGTGCTTTGGGAAGAGAACTAAACGTCGAGTGTGATAATCCACGGCGTCTTGCAAAAAAATCGATATTCTACCTGATTGTCATGATATCCTTCACCGAGTAAGATACCACAGCTCCCGCGTAACTCCTGCCAGTCTCCCCAGACCGTTTTATTCCTTATTCCGCTTTTAAATATTTCCAATATTGCCCCACACTTAAGTAATAATACCTGGGTGTCATCTCCCAGTACCCATTCTGTTGGTTAATCCAATTCTTCTCTCTTTTTGTTTCGCTTCACTCGATCTTCTCCTTGATTTGATTTCTTTGTTACGTAGTTTTATGAGTTTTATACTACCCCCCAAAAAAACCATAATTCCTCAGCAATTTAACTGACTACGCTACCTGGTAGACAATAAACAATACAACCCGACGAATCCAAAACTCTAAAGAGAAATAAGAAACCGAAACAACCCTTTGTTGTTTTTCAAAATACATAAAAAACAAGTATAAGTTTCAAATTTTAGAATAATGTTAAATATGGAAATGATATTTAAGACATAACCTATTATTATTAACCTGTACTGTTTTTTCACAGACATTTGCATAATGTCAGCGCAGATTAATACGTATTTTCTTGAAAGAGGCTCAAATTTATTAAAGAACTATACAGAGAATTAAATGTCAAACTGAAAAGAACTAGACAGATGAAAGATATATTATAGATGAAGTGACTTCAATGTTACAAAGAGTTTGTTATTACCTGTACAAATAAATATTTATACAAAGAGAACTTTGTAACATTTCACTTTTTGGATTTGAGAAGAAATAAGCAGATAATCGTCTCTGAAAATCAGAAAATTTATATTGAAGAATATTAAAGAGATTTTTATTGAAAATGTCATTGCAGTTTTACACACACACAATGATATCGATCGTTGTGTTGCTATTGGAAGCAATTTCTACGTCATCACCAATTTGACTTAGGCTAAATGATATGTAGTGATTGGACCTTTGTGTAAACCTAGAGATCTACAGTATCCTAACATTTAATAAAGCAAATATATAATTTTTCCGTGCATGAAACATAATACCTGATATAATTATCTTTCCACGTGATGGCTGCTCCTGTAGTTTCCAGATGTGATAAATACCTCGGAGTTAGTGGCTTAAGAACACAGAACACAGCATTTTTTACCTGTTTAGTGTTGGCTAGGAAAGTAAGTTTAGCCCTACGTATTTATTTATAGATTTTTGAAAGGAGATTTTATCCGTAAAGAAATACTACTTTCTGGGGATTGAATCTGACTATTTAAGTAGTACATCCTTCGATTCTTCAGATCGTATTTCCTATCAAGTTTTATTTTTAAAAGAAAATAGAATATATATAATAGATACGTCTTAAGAATAGTAACCGCACCATATACAGAGAGGTCTTGCCTGGCAACACGCTCCATCAATTCGAAATCACAGAACCGTCTCTGGACAGTTCTAACGGAGATCGGTAGGTGTTCCCTATCCCTTAAGATGTCAGCGGACCTCTCGCGCAGGTCCATTTCGGACAGACCCTTCATTTACGGTCCGCGTCTCTGTTAGTCGGTGCAGCCTTCGTAAAGCTTCCAGGAAGTTTCGTCACAAGGTAGGAAAAGTCTGGCGTGTGGAAAGTATTTCCTGCCGATCAGGTGGATGTGGTTGTCTGTCGAAGAACGCATGCGCACTTTTCCATCGGTGTAAAGGCCGAGCCGGAATATCTAGATGGAATTATCTGCCACGTGCCGTTCTGTTAGAGGACGGGGAACAGGTCTCTGCTCTGTTACGGAAAACAAACTGATCGTACCCCATTATTCAAAACTCTTTACCGCAACGCCACGCACGCGTCCGTCCGAATTATCCACATACACAAAGGAAATATGCGTTAATATATGATTAAGGAGCTGTAAAATAGTGTTAATGGCGACACAGTTTTAGGCAAAAGGTAAACTGCAATAGAGGTAACACAGTTCTCCACGTCAGGTGACTTACCGAGTTCTATTTTTACTTTCTTATTACCGTCGAATTTCCGTGTTGACCTTCGAGGTCGAAGGACGTCTCACAACAGTAGGCTACAACGAGGGTGGCGGGGGGAGGGAATTAGTCTTGGTGACCAAGCCAGTACCCGGTGAGGGGGCTGGTTATTCTTGAGAGCTGATCAAGGGTCGAGCCAGTCAGGAGTTAACTGCCCCTGGAACCTTTACCACGTGTACCAGATAAAACCGTAATAAAATTCTTCATTATTTATTTATTTATGTTTTTTTCAGATTTGACAGGAAACTGGAAGGCGTAGTTCGGCCAAAAGAAGCCAGTCCCGACCTGGAGTCGAACTCGAACCCTCAACCAAGACTGCTTTAGTGCCTACACAGAGTAGAACAAGGGAAACTCTCTTCTATTCCCCTGCTAATGTATGTCAGTCCCGAAAGACAATGAAAAGAATACATTCTGAGAACCAACTTACGCCGGAGCTGGAAGCTTGCTCGGTTTGCTCGCCACTGCCATTTACCGAAGAGAGAAGTAAACAAACAAAAGGGTGTTACGGAAGAGATCCCCTTTAACACGAAGCGCCGCCTGGAAAGGGTCAGTGGAAAGCAGTGGTGATATAACACTATAGCAAGTCTAGTTCAGAATTTCTGCAACCAAGGACGAACCCGACCGTTTACCGTTACCCCGCAATTCACAAAAAAATAAGCAAGAATGGTAAACGACTATTTCGTGATCTCCTATCACTATTACCGTTACGAGTTACCTCACCTTGACGACTTCTTTTTTCTTTCTAGAGCAGGTACCAACAAGGGAGAGAACCCACACGGGGGGTTGTGCGACGAGATACTTTTGTGCTTCAAAACTGTTGCCTCTGAACGCTAATTTTTTTTTTTTGTTGTCTCAAAATGCATGAAATATTTTGTAGAAACCGTTTTCAATAATTTATCGCTATTTAGCCTGCTGATCCGTAACCGAGCGATAACCTGTTCGCAGATACGAACGGCGGCATATCTATAATTATTATCGGTGTCCCTCGGGTATACGGACGTCTTGTAATCGACGGAAACACCGGCAGAGATGGCGGCTGTCGGACGGAAATAACTCTGTATAATTAGGACCCGAGAGGGGTTTTTATTTTTTGTTTCAGCGGATTCAAAAAATACAATTCGATTTCATGCCGTCCAGAGGGTTACCGCGGATGCCAGGCAGACAGGAAGTGAGGCAAAATCAAACGGACAAGAGAAACAGGGCTATGAGAAGAAGGAGAAGAAGATGCACCGGGACTAAGGTAAAATCACGGTGCCATGGCAACGGGAAAAAAGCCATCAATGAGAGAGCTGATTTAAATAAAACGAGCCAAGAAAATCGAACGTAGATGTTAACATATATATGTGTGTGTGTGTGTGTTATAGAAAACTTTAATTAACAGGGATTCTGATGTAGAATCTGATTGTGAAATGCTGCGAAAACTGTAATGATGACGATGGTGTTCCATTTATCCTGTTACCTGGAAAGAAAATGAAGCTATAAGGTTTTTCTCTTATATTTTACTTTCTCACCTGAGATAATTATTCTGGATCATAGATTAGTGCTAAGATGGTACATATTAGGGTGTTGACTAATTAATTCTTAAAAAAATAACTGCAGCTTAATTGTTCGCAAAAAAAAAAAGGATTTTGGTTCGTTTGTGGAATTATATTTAGCGCCCTTTCCCAAAATGTCTAATAATAATAATAATAATAATAATAATAATAATAATAATAATAATAATAATAATAATAATAATAATGTTTTAGATTTGTGCTCAAGTTACAAAGTAAGACAAAACAAAATCAAACCTATTTGTATTTTTAAAATACTTTCACGTTTACTCATTCAAGATTAATTAATTTATTAATCCATTTATAAAGCGGATGGGCTGTAGACATAGATATAGATCTAGCTAGTGAAACCGACAAAAGTAGCTGGACACCGAGCTAATTAAGCAGTCAGCATATTTAACAACTATGCCTATTCTCACGTATAACGACGACCAGCTTAGCCTAAGTTAAATGAGTCTTTTCCCTTTCAGTCTGACTGACTTATAGCAATGGTCAGTAGAAATCCTTCCTCAGAGTAATAATGATGTAGACGGAAATATTTTAAAGGAAAGGTGAATCAATTTTTAAAAAAAAAAAAAGTGCTCTCAGAGAATTTTCCAAAACATATAATAAAAAAAGAGTAAACCTTTCTTTATACAACTCGAATTTTTAACGCAATTAGCCGGGTTCCCCGTGGTTCGAACCCTCGGCTAAACCGCCTCTATCTTATCGTTAACGAAGCAGCCAGCCACGACTTCTTGACCAACCTCTACAGCGGTGGCGCACCCCTGTTCTCGCCGGATACGAGACCAAATAAAGAGAATCAGGATGACTACACGAGTTCTACATTAAAAACTCACTCTCGTCTATTTACTTATTCTAAAAAAAAAAATTATAGAGCGTAAAATCACCATGAAGAAAGCAAAAAAGACAAAGGGGAAGGATTTTTTTTAGAAGAATTTTTGTTTTGTTTATTTAATAATAAAAAAAAATTTTTTTTTAGCTAATTCTTCTCCGACCGAGTCATCTGAGTGGCGTAACAAGGGCAAGATTGCAAAAGTAGAGCCGGACAGAAGAGAAACGTTTTTACTTAACACAGAATCTGAATCGGTTCGAAGGGACGGAATTTAAACGGGACAAGAAGCCATCTCGAGGGTGACCGACCGACGAGGTCAGCAGATGAGCCGGGGATCTGCAGTGTCCGCTTCAACCCACACACACACAAAAAGGGTCGCCTTGCAGCTACGCCAGTGGGGAACCACCGGCTCTGCTCTCGGAATAGCCGCGTAAAACGAGTTACCGTGGCCGTCAAGCGAAATAGCAGTGCCGACTCTTGAAGGCAGATACGGGAAACTCTCGAGTAAGTTAGTACTCGAGACGCCGTTGGAAGAGAGAAAACAAAACACACATTTCTTTCTCCGGCACACGAGATGAGTTCTGTAAACATGGTGCCGGAAAACGGTAACCGGCGGACGCCATTCCTGGCTGTGGTTTCGAAGACCCGGAGAACTGGAAGGAAAAAAACACCGACGGTTTTTCTATCTTAATGAGTTTTATCGATCAAATTAATGTATCGACTCGGGTTTGTTCAAAATGTTTCTCGTCGTAAGACTTCGTCCGCTTGAGGAAATATTCGCAGAATTATTTTTCAATTTGTGGGTATAAGCAAAAAAAAAAACAAAAAAAAAAAACAAAAAAAAAAAACCCCTAGAGGGCGCAACAGCAGCGGTACTAGTGGCGTCGTAATCTGACAGTGTTCGATCCAAGCTGTATATAGAAATTATAACGCTATTTATAGACCTGGTGCCGTTCATAATGTTAAAAATAAACTCTCTGCATTCCCTTAGAAGTATTTTGGTATATGTTATACATTGAAAAAAATTTCCCTTTAATTCAACTTTAACGACTGGCATAAGAAACCATAAGGTTATCTTTCGATAGTATTTGCTGTGTTTCCTTTTAAATGTCACATGAAAGTGCATTTTTGGTTCTCTCTCTCTCTCTCTCTCTCTCCATCTCTCCATCTCTCTCTCTCTCTCTCTCTCTCTCTCTCCCCATCTCTCTCTCTCTCTCATACGGAAGGCAGAAGTCAGGTGACGAGAGAAAAGACGCCTTAAGCAAATATCGGTTACCATGGCAACATAGTTTTGGGTTGACGGAGACACTTCTTAATAACAACTATTTGTTAGAAAAACTGGTAACGGCTTATAAAAAAAAATCAATTATTTCGGATAATAGCCAATCAAGTAATTACTGATCCCTGTGGCACCTCCCAGCCGGTTTATTTTACGGTCTCCTACCATTTCCTCCATAGGTTCCGAGGTTTCGAAAATCGTTTCCGGCCATGATTATAAAACATCTACGGCGATGAGTCTTAAATCAGTCAATTGGCGGAAGGGAGGGAGAGATATAGACAACCACTGGCGAGCTGGGAGTGACTACAACCTTGTCTTCTTTCCTCTTCCATTGCGCCGATCGATCCACTTTAAAAAAAAAAAGTCCGTCTCAAGTGGAAGCGTTTAGTGAGAATTCCACGGATCAGCGAGATACTGCAAGATGTATTCGTGTTTACCATGTGTCAGACATCGAGAGAGAGAGAGAGAGAGAGAGAGAGAGAGAGAGAGAGAGAGAGAGAGAGAGAGAGAGAGGAGAGAGAGAGAGAGTCGGGGTCTGTGTTTTGGGGCAAGTCTTCAGATCTCTAGCTAGTTTTCTCATTTTAACAAATGCTCACAGTTTCACATTCTCATTTTTTCTATTAGATATCGTGGATTTCACCCAGATCCACTCCAACCACCTGACTTCCCCTCTCAACTTGGCTTTCGAATAATTCCCCGTATATCCGATCGACTTCCGCCACCTCTCATCTCCCCCGCAGTCAGTACGGCCTCGGAAACTGTCACACGCCACTCATCATTTTAATAGTTGCCAGAAAAGAATCCTCATAGCGGTCACATGACGTCGGTTTTTACGCGTTCCTATGACGTCATCGTTACGGATCTCTGTGACATAACTGTTAACGCCCTCTTTGGGAGATTTTATTCATCATAGATTAGATGTATTGCGGTCTTCGAAGGTAAGAAACTCGAGCTTACACGCCCTTTTCCAGAATACAAACCATCAACGTTGCAATCTGTTTTCGTGTGAAGAAATCTAGAAGAGGAGAGGTGGGGGGACACCGGCCATATTCTGCATGGTATCTATCTGCTTGGAATTATATTTCGCTTGCTCTTTGTTCCGTGTCAGTTCATCTGTCCAGGATGTGGCTGGCGAGTGATGGTACGCTTTGTTATCACCCCCTCTCTCCCCGGCGCTTTCTCGAGACCCATAAATCATCTCGGAAAACCCAGTCCAGCCAGCCAGCCAGCCCATCTCCGCTCACGGCCCTTGCATGTTTGCTTGTGTAATTTCTCTAATCGTGACGACAATCTCAGCTCACATTCAATTTATCACCCAGTAATTGGTAGCCTTCCACAGTGTAGCGCTCACCCCGCTGTAAGATACATTTGTCGAGATATTTTTTTTTGTTGTTTTAATAATCCGGAATCGTGTTTCCACGGTAACCGGGAATACGTAAAATACAGTCAGTTGGTACGTGGTTTTCTCGATTTTCTTTTTTTTTTTTGTTGAGATAATTCTAATTTGTCATTTTTGTGTGTGTGTGTGTGTGTGTGTAAGAAGATGGCAAACAGTTATTTTGTCCAGTCTAACTAGGCGTCAGGGACACTTAAACCTCGTCTTCTCCGAAATCGAATAGACGCCCTCAGCGAGTTCCGTGGGTGTGAAGGACGCCGGGACTGAGGACCGACCGCCAGGGGGAGCGCGACGTGCACGTCTTATTATGTCTATTTGCTTGTGGCGCGAGGTCAATAACAGTACCCTGCTGGCTTATTATTAGGCGGCTGGCGTTTTAGTCATGGGGAGAACTAAGATAAATTCGGCTTCTACCTTACGGTTGATGACGGAGGGCTGTCTTCGTCGTTTATATGAATGCAGTGCGGCTTAACAGGGCAGGACGGTGCGCGGACGACGTGACCGTGGTGTTGCTAATGGGTCGTTCGCTCTGCAAAGTTGTAAATCAGATTCTGATGGTGCCCTCGAAACGGATTAATCCAAGCATTTGGTTTTCTCCCGCTGTCAGATCTAAGAGGCGGCGGAGTTGTCGCCCCTGTCGTGTCGCGGGCGCCAGCTGGGAGACGAATGGACGGTCGTCTCGCGAAAACTGGCGCTCTCTTAGACAATTCAAAGACTGTCGTCTTCAACAAGCAACCAGACGATTCCTTCGATAATCTCAGCGAGAACTTTACTTAATCCAGACTGAGAAGGCCACAGGATGAAATCTGGGAATTTACTAGTTGTCTGTGACGATCAGGTTACAACACGCACATACACTGATAGAAATAATGTAGGATAGAGACAGATAACACGCGGTAGAATCGCAGGCACGTGTAAAAAAGGGGGAAATACCACATAGTACGGTCGCGTGATGGTGTAGCAAGCAATCAGAAAGTGCCTCTCCTGGAGAAAATTCTCTTCACGGACTGAGTAACTGGTCGGCACCAATCGACGGCAGTTTGTTCGAAGGCGGACCGGGGACCGGTGCAACAGCTACAGTGAAGATCGGGAGGTGGATCAGTAGAAGTGGAGAGGAGGGGGCTGCATATCAGTCAAAGGCGCCCGTCGGACATTTGCATAAAATCGAAGTATGCTGATTGCTGGCAGGTACTCGCTGGTTCTCATCCATCACGCCATTATCTCAGGAAGGCATCATTGGCCGAAGATCCGTTTTCCAACACGATAACGATATCAAGCACGCAGATAATGTGGTTAAAAAAAGAGACCCCATCCTCTCTGGAGCGTGAAGAGGCTGATGAAGCTCTCACAGAGATGCCTTAGTTCGCACAAAGGCCAGGTATGGACGGCACTGGTCGTGTGGCTACTGAGAAAGCCAAGCGACAGCCTCTCGGACGGATTGCGATGCAGTGTCGCAGGATATTTGGGACAACATTCCGCAGTCTGATATCGGTGACCCGTAGGGGGCGTGAAAACAAGGGGTCAACTCCGCACAAAGCGAACGGAGCTCACGTACCAAGCACTAACGCACTGCACAGCGTGTTACTTTAGTTCCTTATATTCTCTGTAATAATGCTCCGCGTATGTAGTACACACGTTTGGCAGTTGCAAATGTATGCATGTGAGTGAGTACACGTACGTATCGATGTATGCCGTAAATTCACGTTATGAGTCGGGATCTTCTCTTTAAATATGCGTCCATGAAACATGGGGAAGATAACTCGGTTTCGCTAAAATGACGACCTAAACAGCACGCAAGTTAATCAGGATTTTACATTGCAAGTGCCCGTATGTAGGTCTGTATGTACACACAATGTATTGCTAGAGAACTAAAGCTTAAGAATTCCAGACTAAAACGAACAAAGCATTATTAAAAGCAAATCCATTGTGTTAATTCGTGATCTGAGATGAATTCATCGATGCTTCATAAACTAATATTCTTTAAAAAGGAGAAAGAAAGAAAGAAAAAATAGTTTTAGCCGCAGGTTCTCACTCCACAATGCATTATTTAATGAGTCTACAATTTATTTTGAATGCCTCCTTTCAGCAGATACGAGCTCTGTGACGACGTTCGTTGTCGACGCCCGCGTGTTAACTCTTTCAAGGCCGTTGTCTTGACGGAGGAATGTCTGACTGCAAGAGAAGAGAATCTACCACGGAAATGTTCAGATGAAAACCTGCCAGCGATGAAGAAGTCTGTTTGGTGGGGACTTTGGAGTTTACCTTTGGAATATTAAAAAAATAGGGTGCCGCTAGAAGCGGAACGCCTCGAATTCAGCGATTATTGCATTAGCCGTGGGAGAGGTTTCAGGGTGGGAACCTTTGAAATAAATTCTTCGAAAACAAAAATCCACGGAAGCGCGCAGAAGTTCATTAACAGATGAAGTTACGAGGCGCTGGTAAAATTATATATAACTTAGAGTGTTAAAGCTAACATCCGTGTCAAATGTCGCAAACATGAGATCGTCAAAGGTGAGTTATCAGTGTTTTAGTTTATAAGGAATATTTTTAGCTTTTGGATAAAATGCCATTTCCTGTTCTTAGCGTCGGAAAAGTGCTTCAGTCGTCATGGCGACGTCCGAAGAGTGCGAGCCGCTGTCTCATCGGGATAGCGAGCAATCACCTTGGCGTGACGTTAAATACCAATAACAGGATATTAATGTTTCCTCCCTATGAAGTTCGGCGGCCCCGAGGCATGGATCAATGGAACAGACATGTTTACATTACAACCATGCAATATCAACTAGAATCTTTTAAGATGATCATGAAATATAGCTGCTCTTTGGCAGTAATGAGCTAGTCTGACTATGTTTATACTTCGACGTAGAAAGAACCTGATAAAAGACCCGAACAGAGTTGGTATCTCGATTAATTTAGTATTTATCGCTGCCAGATAAATCATCTTTAAAATAAACGAATTTCCTTGAATTTAGAAAACAACTCGCAAAGATTTTCGGCAGTTTTGTGGCAGACCCCCTTTTTAATGCATAAAAACACAGATAGGATCTAATTCGGTGCCAAAGATTCATGGTCTATAGAGTTTATGGGCCGGAGAGAGAGAGAGAGAGAGAGAGAGAGAGAGAGAGAGAGAGGAGAGAGAGAGAGAGAGAGAGACGTCATTACAAAGAGGTATGACGTCCGTATAGAGAGAGATGACGTCATTACAAAGAGGTATGACGTCCGTATAGAGAGAGATGACGTCATTACAGGGAGATATGACGCCCGTACACACAGAGAGAGAGAGAGAGATGGAGAGAGAGAGAGAGATGTTTTGTATACAGTATATAATTTATTGCTCGACGCTTCTATCAGGAAACCCTGGCCCCGTCGGTGCCAGGCCGAGAATCTTTTTACCAGTTCGGGTAAATCGCAACTCTGGGTAATTTTGTGTCTTTCGTGGACCGGCCAAAGTTTCTGAGTGCTAGAATCGCGGGAGAAAATCCCGTGTTTAGTCTATCGACAGAAATAAGTAAAGCCGACGATGTTTGCTGTGATGTGTAAAGATGAGAATCCAGATGTAGTATAGTAAGCAAACTTTAGATCCACAATCTAATATCACTCAAGCAAGGTATTATAGGTAGTGGGCGTTGAGAAGGCGTACTGCGTTCATGGCGAGGGCTGCGAAATTATCCAAATGACACTAGACCCTTGTTCATAAAGAGAAGTGGCAGATATTAGTTAAACAGAATTTCCCATTCGAATGAACTCTATTTGTTTATCTATGGCTTTTAGAGCCATTCAGAACAATCTTCTAACGCCGGATACCAACGTCGGTTTCTACAGCCTCACTCTCGTTTACCCAGCGTTATTCTCCAGTCTACTTCATCGTAGACTTACACACGTAATTCCATTTTTCTTACTCTTTTGTTGTTGTTGTTGTTGGGGGGATTAGGGGGTTGGTGTGGTGGAAATATTAGTTTCGTATTGGCGCATTCAATTTTAATTAAAAGCTATTTCGAGATCTCGTAAGACTGCGTGTGATCTGGTCAAAGTGTTTTTTTTTTTCCTTTCTTTGTTGTCTCCCCTCCTCACGAAAACCCCGCTCTCCTCCGCCCTTACGTCGAATTCAGCTTCTCTTTTATTTTTTTTCCTTTCCTCCGATGAATTAGAAAGCAATTTTACCGAGCGCATCTAAAGTTACATCCGTAATTAAATTCCCCAAGATCTGTTCTTTCTTCTCGACTCCTTCCCATCGAAAGAAAATAAACAAAACGGAATTAAATTTATCTCTCCACACTCAAATCGTGATTGCTCGGCAAACAGGAGTAGCTTCTCGTATTCCTCGTTATTTAACTTGGCTTTCAGAGCGAGGAAGAGTTATCCCCCCTACCCGATTTTTTTTATAACCACTTGTTTCTGTAACAGCGAGGGTCCTCCATCTTTGAGAAAACTTCCAGTCAAGAAGAAAACTAAGAATTTCCGCATCCCACTCGTGCTTAGATACAACGGCCATGCATTTCCAAAATTGAGCTCTTTACTTGCTTGTTCGAATATTTTAATCATCTACAAATGGAAAAGTTATGATTTTCAAGTATTTTATTTTTTTTCTAAGTTTTAAAAATGCGTTTTTCCTTCATCGGTAAATATGTTCATCGTTCGGCAACTGGCGGCTGCCGCAAAAGTCTTTGCTGTGACGTCATATTATTGTCTCGCACTGTACGGCCCTTAGTTAACCGAAAGCTTACAGAATTACACTACACTCCGAAGACTGTCTACTGTACGGAATGGGGATACTTTAGAAATAAATTAGTTTTTTTTTTTTTTAATTAATTATTCCAAATTCTCGTGCATTTAACCTTTCTAAAAATGTGGGCGTGAATGTGACAAAATAACAAATCAAAGAGGGTTGTTGACTGAGGTGCTGAGTGTTCGGGCAAAAAGATGATGGCATCACGGCTATAATAATTACAGTCACTGCACAAAATATCAGGCTTCCGTTCTCACGAACCTCTTTGAAACTAGGCCAAGGCCTCATCATGCGAAAGCTGACCGGAAACAGAATCCTCCCACTCTAGTTTGACAGAAACTTGATATTTCACGCAATGGCTTTATCCGAGGACGGTGCGTGAATCCTCATATTTTGGTGAGAACACCGACGATGTTCACCTGAAGACAATTATTTCTTTTGATATGTCGTTGAAAGTTCGCCTGACATAATAATATACATCGTATTATATAAATCTACAAGTAAGATGTTTTCTTAGCTTCTACACAAGGAATTAAAAGCTTTCCTACAATGAGGCCAAAGAAAACTATGTTTTTCCTTTCTTTCTAACAATACAAGACCTCTATTTCATGGCATTCTCCTATCCATGACAAACTGAAAGTGCACTGCTTGTCTTTCTAAGTGTTTGAGCATATTATTATTAACTGTTTAATGCACTTGGCACGTTATCACACATCTAAGGCTTAGACGTCAGGTTTGACTGACGTTTTTTTCTTCATCACATAAAATAACTGCTCAGTATTCTGATTTGTCGTATGTCCTATGTCGCAGTTACGTCAAAGGAATACTTCGAAGCAACAGTTGTCGCCAAAAATGTCAATATAGTAAAGTCAAAAGCAGTTTTTGGTGTCGTTATATCCTGCACATGTAACAGCTGATAAAATAGTCAGTTGTGGAAGAGCCAGTGGCCATGGTCTTGTGGCTATTCGGGTAGACAAGCTGGTGAGATTTCCTTTCTATTAGCGACGCATTCTGATTTACTGAAATTTACCATTTCCGTGATGACGTTGCTGCCATGTGCGTACAACGTGACAACTTTTCGTACACTAAGATCCAGAATTATCGACATCGGGATATTAAAAAAAACACGTGTGGACACACTGAACGGAAATTCATTCGCAATGACTGACATCTAGAACCAAAAGGACTATTTTTCCAAGGAATTTACTTACACGGCATCCACTAACTCCTATTTAATGTCCAGAGAACTCTACAGAGATGGTCTGAGCATTTCCCATCGCCTTAGTAGTAAAGAGAACTAACTTTAACTCGTGTATCTCCACGCCACGCACTAAAGACGAGTCTTCGATGAATGTAGACACAAGATACATGATCAGTTTTGAAGGTACAGAGGAATACAGCACATATCCGAAAAATTTTTGGGGGCTCTCCGAGATTATCCCCTTAAAATATTTGGAAGTAATTTTCTTCGTACAAACTAATTTTTTTTTTTTTACGACCTATTCCTACCTTTAAAGTTAGATGAAGTTTGACTTCGGAAACGTCTAGTAGACTGGGTAGATTTTCAATAAAACATTTTCCTCTTGGCTTTCCAAACACGCAGATTTCTCAAGCAACTCATAACTTCTCTGCCTTCTACAATGTGACTGTATCAGTCTTTAAAAAAAAAAAGCAATAGGGGGAGATAACTTAGGTTTCCCGCCCTGTTCTTCCTGGTGGCGCTTGTCCGATCTAGGTAATTTTCGAAAAAATCTAATTTCCTCTCTTTTTGTTTTTTTAAAGGCGCACATTTGATCACCAACACTAATGGGCATGAATAATGCATCTTATGTGTACGCAACGAGACATTTTGTTTACGGTTTGTGATGAAGCGCGGAATAAACTTCCTCGGATACGAGGGCTTTCGGTCAAGACCACATTTCTGTATTGATGAAAATATTTCTAAAATAAATACATAATCGAAAAATAAAAACAATTAGTATTTGAATTATTGTGAACTTCAAATTGATCTTTGACTTTGGACAAGTCTTTGTTTAAAGTTCGATCGTTTGACCGAAT
>JACATO010000310.1:1402500-1407500 GCA_018389105.1 Nautilus pompilius | reverse complement strand
CACAAGGACGACATACGTCGGCTTTGCTGTTCGGTTTCACCCTGCTAACCTCGCCCACTGGGAACTATTTCTATCGAAACTTCGCGCCTCCGATGCTCCGAGGAGGATCTGTGACCGAATCCAGACCGACCCCAACCCATCCATCGCTTGGACAAATTGAGGAAACAACAACAAAAAACAACTTTTCGGGTCGGACGTGTTCTGTTTGCCTGAAGGTGCCATAGATCAAAATATTTAACGACTGGTTAAACTTCCATCTTCTGTTTCCAGTTCTCCGTCACGGCACGAGCTGTGGCAGTTACTTCCATATTAACCTGAAGTAAATTCCGCGAGTCGCAATTACAGAATCGGTCGGTTTTCGTGTACAAAGAATCTGTATGGTTTCATTACGTGGGCTGAGCGAGCGAAGGGCTTCGGGAAAATGCTGAACAGTCCGCTTAAAATAGATGGCTATTCCAAAGCAAATTATGTAAACTAAAATATAAATAAAATTTCTTTCGCTTGCAAATATATATATATATATAAAGGAAAGGATTAATTACTTAACGCACACTAACAGTTTGTCGTTTTTTGTGTTATATTACAAATTTGGATTTGTTTAGTTAGTTATTCACATTTGTTGGTGTTAGATTTTCTGCCAACAAATAGCTTAACTTTAGTTCAAGGAGCTGAATATTACTTGAAGCGCCACCTACACAGGTTATCGCCCTTGTTTTGCTGGAATTCTTTTCAAAGAAACGGTCGTTCAAATCTACCTGTTAAGGATGTGTATTTTTTTGTTTTTATACCATTAGTGTTGTCGCAGAAAACTTTCTGTGAATTCTCGTGATAAAGGTATCTGTCCGTGTGCTTGGCCGAAGTGAGCGATAAGAATGAGAGCCATCCAACTAGTCTGTTGTTGTTGTTGTTGTTGTTGTTGTTGTTGTTGATGATGATGATGATGATGATGATGATGATGATGATTTCGTTTAGCCGCTGCAGCCGTCGCGTGAGATAAAAGCAGAGATCCGCTGCATGCGGCTAAAATTTCGATCGTAGTCAAACTGATGAACAGAAAATTATGCATCCAGTCCAATCCGATGGGGCTATCAGAAAACACCCCATTTGCCAAGATAAGGAACGGTTCTTGGACAGCTATTTCTTACCGTAGGCTGCGAAATTTACTCAGGGGAGGGGACTGTGAGAGGGATCTGGTGTTAGAAACACGGCTTTCGGGGGAGGGAGGGCTTACAGTATTTTACAATATTTTATTAGTCTACTGAAGTCTGACAGTTACCTACGATATCATCAGTAAAGGGAAAGTAACAAAGTCAAGGAAAACAGAAGTTCATTGATAAAAGGATGACAACAATTTGACGAAGCTGTAGTCGTTTATTTTTACACAAACCGGCTGGATTTCCTTCTCCTGTAAAACCAGCAGCGCTAGTCAACTAGTGTGGGTGTGGGTGTGTGTGTGTGTGTGTGTGTGACGTCACATACAGGTAGAGTCCGCAGCGTCATCAGCAAACGGAAGCGAGACAGAAAAAGACCGTACTGTTGATTCCTCTCAGGTTTATGGCGAAACTCCAGCCGTGGGATGCGAAATAAGGCAACAGAACGGCCTGTAAAGATCACAGCTGTAATTCTTTCCTTTTATTTTGGCGTTAGAATTCATCATCTGATGAAGCCTCGGGAGATCGACGCCACCCGGGACCCGGGACCCTGTTAGAAGAAAGGCAAAAATGATTTCCAAATAAGAAGAGACGGGACCCACGGCCGGTAACTCTGCGAGAAGTCGCTCTGAATCAGCCGATTGTCTATGATAATACGTGATGCGGGATGTATGATTACCATAAATGAAGGCGGTTAACTTTTATTTCTAGCTTTAAATTACTCGCTGTTCATCTGTCGTAATAACGCGGGGAAAATCCTCGTGGCCGTACAAAGTTCTCGGATGATTTAATACGTACGTCGAAAGCTTCCCTCCATGCAGAAGCATACAAATATAGCAGAAGTGCATAAGCCAGCCTGCTTTATGCCTGCTAAGTATATGCTGTCGTGAACCGAAGCCATATAGTCTCTTTTGTTTAGACTTAAAGTGGCTTAGCCCGTAAGTAATCTGTTTGTTTATTACCATGATCGGTAATCTAAAACCATAAAACAGTAGAAGCGCTGACCGCGATAGATTTATGAGCTGAAATTAATGTTCTCGATGCTAATACATAAATCCAGTCTAAGATCTATTTACGGGCGGGGAAGAGATCGGTAAAGGGACTGATCACCAGCAGAACTTTCAGACTTTGAGGAATGTGTTCACTTTTTGCACAAGGTCCAAAACGTGAGAGCCCGAGTCTCGCTGGGGCGGAGATACGGTGTTGTTCGCGCCTGTGAGCCGAAGTTATTTTGAATATTTCTCTTAAAACTGTTCGGAGAGAGCATCTGAAACTGTGATGAGTCTCTAGCTACCATTGGAACGGATGAGCCCGAACAGCGAGCACAAAACAACAGCTAAAAAAGATCCCATAAAGTGCCTGGGCTTATTCCATTACTTCGGTTTTCCTGTTTTCTCTCTCCTCAGCTTTCACCCTTCCCGGCGCCCTCTTCTGGCAGGAATTGTGAATGTGCGCCGGGCGATTTCCTTCCGCCCACCAGTCAATCAAAAGGCGCGCGCGAACTTACGATAGTTGGTGATGTGCGGGAGATACAGAGCCGCCGGTATCTCACCGCTTTTCCGCGTACTTCGCTTTCTTTCTTCCTACACACTAATAATCAGATATGTCGTTCTCCACCCCCCGAACCGGTCCCTACTAGACGCTATGATAGAGAAAACGTCCGAACTAGAATCCTTGCAGTACTTTCCAGCTGGAAAAACAAATCTTTATGTTTTAAGTTTCCGGACTTTTCGGCGTCGACGAATCTGCATTGAAAAATCAACTTGTAATTTAGTTTTCAGAAATCGTATTTTTTAAAACGCTATTCGGATCGTTAGACGTCCCGGGACGATACTTCACTGTCGTAGTGTTATTTGGCACAATGGCGAAATAATACGTCACCATTAAACCGTTATCCAACACATCAGCCATGGCCGAGCAATAGTTAAAGAGCAAACGAATTAAACAGAAATAAAATAAATATTTGTGTCGTAGATATATATATATATTTATTTTATATTCGTGCTAAGAAGTTTGAATTAAAAATGAACTAAAATATTGCATTAGGTTCCCCGACTTCAATGCGTTTATTACTAAAATCTCATTCTTTTATCTTATCGACGTTTTTGCGTGCAAGAGGAAACAGGTTTCTGTATCAAGAAATGTAGTTTGTTTTACGGTCTCATAGATATTCAAGGACGGAGTATTCTTAGTTTGTCTTATGCAGTAGCTTCGTTAGAAGTGTTTCCATTGTTTCTGATTACACAGGCGACGGTGGGCATAACGCTTTGATTAGAAGACAAATGATCACTTGCAGAGTTAATTAAAGTAACAGTAATCTTCACTTTGATTACGACATGTTGGTGAGGGTGCCATCGAGGTTGTAGTTTGTTGCTGTTGCGTTTTCTCCGAATACCTGTAACCGGGTGCAAAGTTAGAAGCTAAAAGCAGCTACAGTCGGCGGACCGGAGATGGATTCTCTTACGCAATGTTTCCTGGTGATGGAAAAAAGCTTTTATTACTTTGTTTCCTCTGCCTCATGTTATCTGATAAATGTGAGAAGCCGCTATCGTAAGAACCAACTTGGGGGGGGGCGAATTTGGTGATAAGAATTTTAAAAAAAAAGAGAGAGACTGATTTTAATCCTGTGTTGTTTTTTTCCTTTTAAAGTTGTTATTTACTTTAGTGAGGACAAACAAGATTACAGAAGCTGGTCACAAATCATGGAGATATGGTCGGCGCGCTAACTACCCCTATCACCGTGTTCTTCTAACTATGACTTCTCCAAGAAAGAAAGAAAGATAATCAACGCACTATATACATATATACACGAACATGGGCAGAAATAGATATATACGAGTATATGTATCTATACACATATATACATGGAGAAAAGTTCCTTTCACGGACAGATTAACCACCCCCAATGACACTGCGCGTTCGGAGTCCTAGGCTGGAGGGCGAGGAGTGGATGTGTGACCAATCGACATAGCCATCTCTCCCGCTTGCGGCCGAGAAGCAAGTAATTAAGTATTATACAAGTGAAGAAAGGTTTTGCAATACCCCACCGAAACACGGGAACGAGTGTCAGTGACCTGGCTAGGGTCTTGGGGGTCCGCGGAAGGGCTGGGCGACAGGTCGAAGGATTACACCCCGATGGCTAGGGTCTTGGGGGTCCGCGGAAGGGCTGGGCGACAGGTCGAAGGATTACAGCCCGATGGCTAGGGTCTTGGGGGTCCGCGGAAGGGCTGGGCGACAGGTCGAAGGATTACACCCCGTGGCTAGGGTCTTGGGGGTCCGCGGAAGGGCTGGGCGACAGGTCGAAGGACTACACCCCGATGGCTCTTCGCGACTAACCCGGCCAATTTGGCTTGACACGACGACTTCCCGCACCATCGCAGCGCACTCGCTGGAGGAGCTGCGCCAAGAAAAGACATTACCACGCACGCACAGACTCACACTATTCAATCATTTGAGTGGATCCGAGCTGTAAAACAACTGAAACCAGTAATTTGCCTGAAAGAAACGCTTAGTTCCGAAGCCATTTGTAAAATGGATCGTAAACAATAAAAACGGGAAAGCAATTCCGCCTTTTCTTTTGGTCTCTCAAGACGCCGAGCAGTTCTGGTAATGTCGTTCTTCATAGTTAATAAAAACCAAGCACTCCGCAAACTTGAGTAGAATTAATTAACACACCTCTCCTTTGCTTGTCGTGATTTCTAGCTCTTAATGTCTAAAAAGAAACATTAACACAACTATGCACAGCCCACGAGGGACAATTGATTTATTACTTCTCTATTTTATTTTAAGCAAATGCATTGGATTTCACTACGGTGTCGCTTACCGATATCTTGATTGAATCTGCTCCCA
>JACATO010000310.1:1262500-1397500 GCA_018389105.1 Nautilus pompilius | reverse complement strand
AGGCTGTGCGAAACTTCCTTTTCTAGAGAATTATGGGTAATGGAGTAAAAGTAAAGCTTCGCTTTCTACCGTTTTTTTAATGTACAGACAGAAAATTGGATCTCGGGTTTGGGTGACAGTGGTTAGGGTTGGACGCGAAACCTGTCAGAGACGTCGGCACAATGAAGTTACCGAACCCCGTGATCGGAGCGGGTTCGTGCCAGCGGACCCGGGGTAGACAGACCGTCACTCAAGAGTGTTATTAGCCAAATTTAGCGAAGGTTGGAAAAGACCGGTCAAGGGTCACGAAAGAATTGACAGGGGGCGCCACGAAAAGCCATCACATGACTTACATGGCTGGGCGGAACCGCACCTTGCGGGCATTTTCCAACTACAGCGAATTTCGCAAGACCCTGAGACATGTCCCCTGATAAACCGCAGGAAATCGGCTACATTCTGCTCGTCTACGCGTTAGATGTCTCGTATCTCCCACCTCCCGACACCAACACATCGTAGGGCGAGGATGAAGTGGGCTAGCACTCATTAAGGCAGATTAATTCACCTTAATGAACAGTAATGCAAGGTCCGTTCGCGCGTGAATCGTCGTAGTTCACAACCGAAGAAGAGAAAATATTCAATGTCTTCAATCCTCTGCTTCGATGTGGACAGCCGGGATGGTTCCAGGAATTGCTTCAGGCCTTGACAGAAGACGGGTACGTCCCGTGGTGAACTGTATGAGAAGCGGCGAATACGCCAATAGAGGTGGCTAGACTGCTCAAAATCGACTCCATGTGTCAAAACTTATTGTCTACTTTGCATTATCCCGATATCCCTGCGCTGTTTTCACCAGTGTCGATGTAATGTTTGGAGCTAAATCGTAACAAGGAAAGAACTCAGCTTCCAAATATTGACGATTCCCCAGTCTTACAAATATTTTTTTTTTTTTTTTTTAGAAATTAATCTGATATCTAGCGGAAAAGCAAGAAAACAAGGAATTTGATAATTAGAAAGATTTGAGTGCACTTTAAAGAGGCTAATTATCCAAAAGGCTCAGTAGCCTCTCTCTCTCTCTCTCTCTCTCTCTCTCTCGCTCTCTCTCTCTCTCTCTGAATGACGTCATATCTCTCTCTGTAACGACGTCATCTCTCTGTAATGACGTCATATCTCTCTGTGTAATGACGTCAGATCTCTCTCTGTAACGACGTCATCTCTCTGTAATGACGTCATATCTCTCTGTGTAATGACGTCATATCTCTCTCTGTAACGACGTCATCTCTCTCTCTCTCCCATCTCTCTCTCTCTCTCTCTCTCTCTCTCTCTCTCCTCCTCTCTCTCTCTCTCCTCTCTCTCTCTCTCTCCATCTCTCTCTCTCTCCCATCTCTCTCTCTCTCTCTCTCTCTCTCTCTCTCTCTCTCTCTCTCCATCTCTCTCTCTCTCTCTTCTCTCTCTCTCTCTCTCTCTCTCCATCTCTCCATCTCTCTCTCTCTCCCATCTCTCTCTCTCTCTCTCTCCTCTCTCTCTCTCTCTCGTCTCTCTCTCTCTCCTCTCTCTCTCTCTCTCTCTCTCTTCTCTCTCTCTCTCTCTTCTCTCTCTCTCTCTCTCTCTCTCTCTCTCTCTCTCTCTCTCTCTCTCCTCTCTCTCTCTCTCTCTCTCTCTCTCTCTCTCTTCTCGCTCTCTCTCTCTCTCTCTCTCTCTATCGCGTTCTGTGCTGCAGATTTAATGGCTGATTAAAAAAATAAACTCCTTCTGAAATACTGACATTTTCTTAAACCGGTAAGAAGAAAACTAAAGTTAGATTAATTGAAAGATATTTAAAAAAACAACAACAGAAAGACAGAACTGCTTTAATATCGTCTGGAAAACTTATTTCAGCCCATTCGCTATCACAGCCTCTTTTTGGGTGTAATTCTGACAAAAACGATTTTACTTCTTTCCTGACTTTCTAATAATATGATAATTTATCTTTAAAAAATATATCCTATTTACAGTTAGAGTTTAAAAAATAACTTTCAACTCAGCAAAACAGCGCAAAAATACACGTGAAAATTAGGTACGACAATCAGTCTCCTCTTCTCGTTCTCGCTTAGAACGCCGGTCTCTTTTGGAATAAGGATGACGTATGAGGTCACGTGCCGCGCTGCAGCTCTTCGGACTTCAGAACGAAGTGATAACAAAACAAGTACTCTTTTATCGCCTCTCAGATGCAGCGGCAGAGCAGCGAACTATCCGATGTTGGTTGCAAGAAATAATAAAAGGAAAAAAAAGGAAATTCTGAAGAGCGCTGATGGATCTTTGTTCCTCGACAATAATTCTTTTAAGGAGGCTGTATACATTTCGTAATGTAACACTCGGCCGGGTTACGTTCTGGTTCTTGGATATTTCGCTACATCAGCTGTCGGGTTGACGCTCTGGCCAGACGGGATCTTACCACTGATTTATGATCGCTGCTTATCTCCATTAATTATAGTGCCAACGCGATGATTTTTATTGTTATTTATAGCTAATGAAGAGACCTGCCCTCTATTGAAACAACCGTTTCTAAACGTCATCTGCACGCACGCATACTCAAAAATCGCCATATTCCATATCTCGACTATACCACGTTCATATTCTATTGCTTTTTTAAAAAAAAAAAATGCTTATATAGAATACTGATATCGCCATCATCCTCGTGGGGACGCAATTTCTGTACAAAAAAAAAAAACATCAATGCGGATACATCGCATCTTTCCCCATCGCTTCATTCAATGCTTTAGATACTCCGTAATAATTCACGACAGTTCACTACAACCAGACAGGTGAGTGAATAAGACTCGTTATTCCTTCCATTCTGAATCAATTAATTGACATGTTTAGGAAATAAGGGCGAAACAAAAATTTAATTCACTCCTCGTCCAGTCCAAATTGTTTCCTTTCCACGCTAAAGAAGTGTTATTCCCGATTATCTGTTTTATCTTACGCATATCAGTTAATCGATGCACGTAGTTGGAGGTCTGTGAACACATGTGACTGCCAGAAAGCCCATCCGTAAAAATGCCTGTCCTGAGATGTTGCCACCCAGGTGTAAAGCTTTCGCCTTTATGACCGGTGGACTGATTGGTTGGGTCTGCAATTATGGCTTCCGTTGTATGTATTATTGCATGTGCACACACACACCCCCGGTTCTGCGCCAAAGGCAGCGAAAGCTGGATCGCCGGATGTTCTAATCCAGCTCTCGTTCTTGAACCTCGCCGGTGCGTTTAATAAAGTCGAATAAAGAATTGTCCCTTTAACTTTATGCCTTTTACCGCTTAAACGCCAGTTGTTGCCTGGTACCCACACGACGCTGAACGCAATGACAAACGACAGAGAGGCACTCATCGAAGAGGAAGTAGATGGCACCGTCCGACGTCTAGTATCTGACGGCTGAAAACTGTCCGTGGAATTTCCTCGCCTGTTCTTCACGAGGAATTCTCTCGGATGCGGACGGCGAGGGGTTTGCCTCGGCCTCCAAGGGTCTTCTTCCGAGTCCCGGAATACACGCATATACTTACTCATGTTATTTACCAGAACCAGATTAAACTGTTCGCTAAATCGACGGCTGATGGGGGGGGGGGAAAGGAAAATTCGCGCTCTCAGGAAAGGCGAGAGCTTAAAATAAAATCTTTTACCCTTGCGAACCGAGGGAGTGGGCAGGGTAACTAGGAGGCTTTCTTATCGATATCACGAGTAAAAGTGTAACTTTATTTATTAATCTTATCTCTCGACGTAGCTCCCGTGACCGCTGCATCCGCACCGAGCGGTTATAGAACCGGCTTCGCGACGATAAGTCTTCTTAATTAAAACCAAATTACTCGAGTGCTTTTCCCTTCGATATCGCACGATAAGATTAAACCCGGCTCGCGTCTGTAAGGTTGGTAGGAAGGCACCGGTGAGGAAAATACCCGGGGTGTGAACTGGTAAACCGAGAACACCGGCGGCTCCGTGTTCCGGGAGGGAATCCCAGACACTATCTGCGCCTTGGCTTGGAAAACTAAAGGAGGAAGAGAGAGAGAGAAAATAATAAAAAAAAAATAGTTGTAAGAATTAATTGGTAGGACGGGTTGGACCGCGGCGAATATGGACGTGAACCAGCCGTCGGTTTATTAAGCCGCATACACATGAAAATCACAACCGTCACTTCGTTTGACTGACTCTGAAAGAAAACCGTCGTCGTTCTTGCCTTTATTGAATATGATAGTTCCCCCCTTAAAATATACATATTTTTATAAAAAAATTATATGATATTAAATTTGGTAAATTGAGAAACCCGCATTTTACATATTTTGAGACCAAAGCAGGATTTTAGTTTACTGTAATCCAGACATTAGGTGTGAAATTTTCAAATTCAGATTTATCTAAAATCAGAACATAGTTAACCAGAAAACCAAACCATAGTTAACCAAGACATCAGAACATAGTTAACCAGAAAATCAGACCATAATTAACCAAGACTTCAGAACATAGTTAACCAGAAAATCAGACCATAGTTTACCAAGACATCAGAACATAGTTAACCAGATAATCAGACCATAGTTAAACAAGACATCAGAACATAGTTAACCAGAAAATCAGACCATAGTTAACCAAGACATCAGAACATAGTTAACCAGAAAATCAGACCATAGTTAACCAAGACATCAGAACATAGTTAACCAGATAATCAGACCATAGTTAAACAAGACATCAGAACATAGATAACCAGAAAATCAGACCATAATTAACCAAGACATCAGAACATAGATAACCAGAAAATCAGACCATAGTTAAACAAGACATCAGAACATAGTTAACCAGAAAATCAAATCATAGTTAACCAAAAAATTGTAATCCATGCAACTGCAAAAAAACTTCTGTGCTTTTAAAAAGTATGATTATTGTTGTTTTGTTTTAATTATTATTTGCGATGGCTAACGTTGAGGTAATAAATAATAGGTGCTTATTCTCTGATTGCTTTAGAATAATTTTAAGCAACATCAGACTGAAATAGGACCCGGAAGTAATAGCAATTTCTTTGTCCCCCCCTAAGTTTTAACGATAACTCTTTGACTCAGGAGCATATAACTCTCCTCGGCTTTGAGAAATTAAAAATAGTATCAAAAATAGAGGTCTCTGTATTGGCATCGTTCGCACTTGCAACCAATCGGCAAACACGTTAAATGCGCCCTCCAGCCGTAATTCACGGCTGCCAGAACAGCGCTCTCTGTTTACATTCGCCGTTGTTCGCAGGCTTGATGAACTTAATTTGTGACTTCACGAGGGTATCGCTAATTTGCAAAACATCCCACGATTTCCCCACCATGAATTCACCTAGGCCGAGTGAAGTCCCCGCCCGCGCGAGCGAGCGATCGAGCAGCAACTTTATCGAGTCACACCAGTACAGCGAAAAACATCGTCGTTCCTCTGCTTCCGGCCTTTAAGTTTTGTTGTTTTTTTTAAATTGGATTTTTTTTTTCCTTTTTCAGAATTAAGAAAGACCAGATCCAATAGCTGGCAGCGCTTAGCGTTTGGTCGCTTGCAGAAACCGAGCGTGATGCTTTGCTAAGTGAATCAGAAACGGTTAATTTTAGAATTTCTAGTCAAACAAAAATTTTTCGATTCTGTCCATAAATCTTTTTTCTTTTTTTTTAAAAAAAAATGAAAGTTGTGTGGGGAGATACCGGACCATGGAGACGAAGGGGTCTTTGGGGTTTGAAGCAGATGAAAAGTTTCCCGATATCTTATTCTGCTCAGTAAGTGTCATTACATAACCTGGTTGGCAAGGGAGTCCTGACATCACAGGAGGTGCTTCGTCCTAGCAGTGAAAGCCGCCGCGACTCTTTAACGAGCCGATTTCACCAGATGGGGCCCGGATGCTGAGCGACGGCATCCGGTTTTGCAATCATGGCATCAGAAATGTGGCCAACTCTGGTCTTTCAGTTTGCCTACGTGGCGGGAGGAAGAAGGCTCACGGTAACTTTAACTTTAATGTAATTGCTAAGAAAATCGAAGCATAAGCCAATCACAACACACACATTCACTCACACACACTCACACTCTCTCACACACTCACTGACACACACATACATACTCACGCACACAAACTCACACTCACACACATACATACACACACGCGAACACTCACACTCACACTCACACACTCACTCACACACATACATACACACGCACGCGCACACTCACTCACACAAATATACACACGCACGCACACTCACTCACACATTCACACGCACACAAACACACACTCACACTCACACACTCACTCACACATACACACGCACACACACTCACTCACACACATACACACTCACTCACACATATATACACACACTCACTCACACATACACACGCACACAAACACACACTCACACTCACACACACTCACTCACACATATATACACACGCACACAAACACACACTCACACTCACACACTCACTCACACGTATCTACAGTTTTTCTACGTAAGAAATAACTCAAAAAAGGTGGGGAATCTTTAGTTAAGCTTGTATTTAGGAAAAGAATTATAAGAAATATATTTCCTAAGGGGATCAACCCCTGTATTTGTACCAGAGATGGCTCCGGTAAACCGAGTGTGGAAATGCTACGGAGCCTCTAAAACCAGAAATCTTTGTAAGTACGAGTTACACGGAAGGTGAGTATAGTATGGTGGCAAAAAGTAACAGCAGTGGCAAAGTTAACAGGCTGGCATAAATTAAGCGAAGCGAAGCTTTAAACGGGGGCTGATAGAAAGAAGTCTAAGTTAGGGAGCTGTTTCGCTCGCCGATCCTGTGCCGCCCGGCTGAGACGCGGAAAGCCCCTTTATTCCTTCCGCCATGTTGAGAGGCTGTGAGATGGAATCTACTGTCTTGTCGCTATGTTTCCCTCTTAAAGAACAAACTATTTTGTAAAATTGAAGCAGTTTATGAAGAAGTGGTAAAGATGAGAGGAGAACAACAGTATAGCATTCAGGCCGTCCAGCAAACTGGTTGTCCGGGGCAGAAGAATAATTTAGAAACAAACAAGCAAACATTTCAGAGGGTGTGTTTTGGTTAACCCTGTCCAGACCGACCTACATCTAGATTTTTTTTTAAAAAAAGAAAATAACTAAGCCGGAAGAGGTCATCACTTGCAATAAAAAAGAAACAAGGATCGCAAAGAAAAGTGACGATCCCTAATTAATTAAAGAGATGTTACCCTTTAAAAAAAAACAAAAACAAGTTTGCGGTTTTATTCAGATGGTAAAAAGAAAATGAGTGGAATACCGGAACGAACCCCAGGAAGGGAATCGTGTTCACTCGCCTTTGTGTTGACTGCTGTACCTCCAGCCCGAACGTGGTTTGTCTTCGTGGCCATTTTCTCCTCAAGTCTTTTAGATCTCACGGTGAAGAATCCTGGCACAGCCTGCTGCTCCAACAAGACTTCATGTCCACTGAGCCACCGGTCGTGGGTTGACAACGGCGCAGGTCTTGTTGATGTGGATAGGGACGGTATATCATAATAAGTGTGGATAAAATCACAGCTTCGTCCGGATAGTAGGCTTTCTTATAATGGATTAGGGGGAGTGAATACTTTAAATGCGACTCTCTTGGTTACTCTGTAATTAGATCGTATCACCAATGACGTCACTGACTAATCATAAGGTGAACAGAATACCGGGTCACACTGCTACAGGTAATAATCGAGAGTTCTTTTAAGAACAGGTGTGCACAGAGGGCAGCACCTGTCTGTAAATCAGGGGCAGCAAAATTGTTTTTTTTTTTTTTTGGCTTCATATTTTAAAAGTTCAATAGATTATGAGAAAGAATTGTTGTAATTCTCGGTGGCCTTTAATTTCGTTTAAAGCAGGTATGGCAAACAAATTTAAATACCTGGAGTGTTCGTGAATATCGCGAACACTGAGACGGAGTTTCGTGTAAAATATCCGTCGCATGAAGTAGATTGGAATACGAGCAGTTTTCTTTTATTTTTAAATTAAATTTCCATTGACTGAATACTATTAGAGATGTAGAAACTTGGCCAGCCGGCCGTAGTTCATCGGTACCAATGACAGCGCACTGTAACTTGGGAGGTATAGGTAGAGTTTAAAAACGAGACAATAATGAATAATAAGAATAAAATACCCGAGAATATCGATGCGGGAGCCGGTGATGGTTTAAGATCGCAGAGCTGGTCCTCGTCGTCCAGCCGAATCTCGATCTATTTCCAATGTGTTTACCGAAATCTAGATCGACGACGACATCCGACGTTTTGTTTCTCCGGTCTGTAAAATCTGGACCGGTTATCTGACGCCTCTTTGTCACTTCGAGAAAAAAAAAACTTATTTTTCTACTGTTATTTGGAAAATTTTCGATTTATGTTACAAGATTATACGACCGCAGGAATTTCCGTTTACGCAAAGCATGCATGATGGCATCGACGACCCTGATGATTGGATTTCCAGATGGTAACTGCAACGGTATGCAACTCCTTAGCTAAGATTGTCGTGTCCTTAGAAATACAGATATCTGTCGAACATCATATACGTACAAAAGCTGATATAAAACGATTTAAATCACCTGTTTTTTTAAATCATTTTCATTTAAATATCTCAAAAGTTATCAAGAAACATTAACTGTGCAAACCAGTGTAAGATACACGAAGAGCTCAGACCTATACCACCTTATAATTATTAACTTTATAAAATATTTCAGCTAAACTAAGCTGAAAAGCAACAACAAAGTCTACATAAACTGCTGGCACAGAATGGTGTGTTTGCTTCGTTTAGAGACCATTGTTGAGAGAAACAAACGGAAATTAACAGCAGAACTTCCTAGACCAGTTATTTAATTCTTCCGAACGTGGACGAATCTCCCGATGCTTTGTCAATGAAACAAAATATCCGTCCGTTGTATTTCTCGAGATTGGCTCCTTTTTTAAAAATGCTTTTCGCCATTCTTCAATCAAGCTTTTCTCTTTTTCCTGTTAAACTTCTTCAGCTGTATGGAAATCTGCGACTGTTGTGGAGTGGACCGATCTGGCCGACTGAGATCAGTGATTGGCACTTTGATTTTTCCGACATTATATCGAGGAAGTTGGCGATAAAGCGAATCACTCTGCCTCTTCGACGTGGCTGGCCCGCGAGTGCAGCCCACATTTGAAGTCTGCCGCTCAACGTTCTGAAGACTTTCTCTCCGCCACCTCTTGAAGTTAATAGAATTCAGTTCGAGTGCGTTCGTAAGAAAGCGTCATGGCGCGTGGACACCAACCTCTGAATCTCCCTACAGGCACATCTCGTTATTATATCCCTAGTCAAAGTCCAGTAGGTCCTCTCCAACAGAGAAATAGCGAGAAACTTGACGGCTCAGCTACTTATTCATAGCTATAACATTTAAATGCTTTAAAAACAGGTTCTGCCAAGTTTGGATTACGTACGCCAAAAGACAAGTACTCTTTACTGACATCTAAAGAAAAAAGGAAGAAAGAGTTCATCAAAAGCGTAAGAATTCCTGTATTATTCATGCAAAGTTCTTTGTTTCCTCCCATTCGTTCTGAAGAAATTCTGTTGTTGTTTTGTTTTTCTCTTATCCTCTCCGTCTTACCTGTGTGTTTTCTTTCGTTTATAAAAACGAGGTAACGCAAAACGAGCATTGTTTGTCTTGGAAATAACATCAATACCTGGCGAACATCTGAAAATTTACGAAAAGTGTTTTAATTTTTCAGCTAACAACGCCACGGCGATGTTAACTAAAAATTTCATTCACCAGATTAAAGGTCGGGTTTTCCGCTTATCGTAAACTTGGTACTCAATTCAGCAACTTCGCCAGCGAAGGGAACGCGACAGACTACGGCAGTCGGCTAAGGTAGGTAGGCGTTTAGTGTCGGATCATTTCTCGAGATGACGGAAAAGGGATGGCATCCGTTCGCTATAACCTTAGAACCTTTTATGTTGTGCTGTTTTCAACATCCGGTTGATCTGAAAGTCGGGTAAGTTTCTTTTCTATTTTTTTTGGATTAGAAAACCGACCGCCATGAATGAAATAATCCATAATCGGAGCAGTCAAGGAAACTGTGTATCGGGACCGGACCGCCGGTAGATTATAGTTTACACGTAGGAACGAGATATCCAGATACATAATGTTGTTAGAACCCATGTAAAGCCCTTTTGTCGTGGGTTGACTAATTCCATGCTATCATGGAGGATCCTGCTGCCATCATCATGTACAGGATGTTTCAAAAAGTCCGGAAACACAATTTTGATTGTAATTATCCAAACCGTCGTCCGTCTATTGTTATGCACTTGTTATTTCTGTTATGGTGGCATTTTGTAATTGATCTCGATTGATGCTCGTAGACGATACGCTTCGGATGACCTCAAGAAAAAATAAATCGAAAGGAATCAAGTGTACGCTTTTAGGGGGCCATTCGATTGGTCCTCTTGTCGTGGAGAGGGAACCTGCTGCCGTCGTCGAGAATGGCGTGCGACAGCGTAACTGACGGTCGGGTCGGAGGTTAACCGACACGGCTGCCCACCGAAAAAGAGGCTGTGGCTCATCTTTAATAACTGTGGACGAGTCGGAGTCTGACCAAAAAATCCCGCCGCCCGATGTTATTGTCGCTCTAGATAACAAAACGAATTCTCCACAGCTGGATGGGACAACACGTCTCAGCGCCCAAGAGTCAGTGCCTAGCCGTTTGGTTTTTATCAGACTGCCGCGGGAACCTGAGACTAAACCACGGCTCTAATAAATGGCGCTCAGAGATTCGGAGCATCGCTTTACCTTCCAGTCCAATACTCGGGTTTCCCGTCTGAACAAAGTACATTTCGACAAAGCTAAAGCCGCCCAATATTTTAAAGTATCTTTTACAGCTTTAAAGTCAGCTGTTGGCGAGCCACTGTCGCGTTAGAGATGACGTCATGGTCGCCGCTCTCGCTAGACCGGCGGGTGATGCTGTGGGTTGGTTTACCGTGATGCATTCAGCACGTGACAGCGAAGTGATTAATTAAAAGGAGAGTGGAGAGGGACGCAATGGAAAACATATCCATTGTCAATCCTGTCAACGTGCCAACCTCCTCAACTTGGGCGCGCGGGGGGGGGGTAGGAAAAACAAGCGAAGAAGAAAATATCCCGTCGAAGAGACGTCGAAGAATCGAGCGGCGGCGCCCATTAAACAAACAAACATGGCGGAATGTCATCTGCAGGGGTAAATGCAAGTTCGGAGTGGCAGGAACGAGCGGCTGAAGAGGGTCATTAAAATATCTTTCTGAACGTTTTGATCGCGGATACGGTTTACGGTTTAGGGTTCGATTCTTGCTCTTTTGGTTTTGTTTTAAGGCCGATCGCCGCTGTTCGGCAGCACCTGGAATACTACTGATATCCACCTCGTGTCATCTTACATGTATCGGGTTCTGCTTCAGTCTGTCAGTACTAACGTTTCGGTGCATCATTGTGGGTGTAGATACACCTTTATCAGTCTATTTACAGACTATAGCCCACCATGTTGACAGGCATTCTGAACGGAAATGCTTGTTGATAATATTCTACCAGAATGCCTCAGTCAAAATAGCCCAAGGGTTGTCTCTAAAAGATGCCTTTTCTACTACTTATATATAACATACATGTATATACTTGGCCAGTCGATTAACCCCACTCAGTAATTTTAAAAATTCTTTTTTAACAGAAAGCTTGAGGCCATTAAAAACGGCCTTTATTTTAACGAGTATTTGCCATCAAACATGATTTTAACTTAAAATGAGTTAAAACTACAGTTCTTTAATTCTGCCTGGTGTTGTTCCAACTGGCTTCTATGTTGAGATATTTGTTCAGACTTTCTTGACCAGTCCTGTCAATTTCTTCCTTAGTACTTGGATAATATTTTCCAATATGTTGCACCTATCGATGCCCATTATGTTCTCAAAAGGCTTTAAATCGAGAAAAAAAAAATCCCCTTGTCGACTGAATGAATTCTACTGTTTTTAAATCAAGAGAAGATTTGTCTCAAAAGGCTATTATCAGGATGGAATTTCTTAACAGACTGTACGAAATTTGTTTTCAGAAAATTCCAGTACTGATTTGTGTATATTGGTGTTTATGTTAGTAATAGGATTGCCAAAGTGTTTTTGACATTAGCAAGGAAACGTTCCCACAGTCCCACGTGTGGACACTTTCAGAAAGCTTCTGCTTTGGTATGATTTAAATCTTTCACATGATTTTCTCGTGGCTTCCAGAGCAGTACGATTACCAAAATAACGAGGCGACCTTTAACAGCAAATACCACATTGCTCCAATTTTCTCCGTGCCAATTTTGGTATTTTCTTACAAGAGTGAAGTCTCTCTTGGTTTTTGCACAGCAAAAGGTTCTGATAGTTCAACTGGCATTTGTGATTTTTACCTTATCCGGTGACAAATTTTTTTATCTGATATCTTCTTTGCCATACTTAATTTCCATCCTTTGCCACAATGCACCGCCTGAGTCTTTTTTTTTTTTTTTGCCTGAAGTTTTTCCAAAACAGAATTTTTGTTGATCCGCCTTTTTTTTTTTTAAAGAGAAAAATGTCCAGTTTCCCTCGTATCCATTCAATGGTACTGCTAACAGTTACTGCTGGATCACGAAGTTTCGGCGCTGCCTCGATACTTGGATCAATCTGTCGTCTATCACAGCTACCTGCACAACTTCCACTCGCGGTTTTCCACAATTCAGGATTAATATTTATTGCCGAAAAGTTACTCCAACATTTGCTGAAGATGCTGATGGGTGGACGGGTACCTGCGTGGGACACGGGTCATGGAGAAATTCTCAGAAATCTCGAGAATTTTCGTAGATTGGAAGAAATGTTTTGGCAGTTTCTGTAACACGACAGAGAGGTTCTAAATCGTCCGGAAAATAATGGGAAAATATAGAATATTCTGGTTCACGCAGTTTTTTCGAAATTATTACAAATAAAACCTTTCGTATTTAGAATGTGATTTCCTGTTTATATATGGCGTCGGTTTTACTATTTTTAAATCATAGGAAAAGGGAGATTATTATGTACATCTATTACTCTTTTAGATTGGAAACTTTATCCATGGCATGATAACAAACGTTACTATTTGGAACCTACTGAATGGCTGGCGGATATAATTACTTAATAAAAGCTGACAAATTCTAAATTTAAACAAAACAAAAAATACAAAAAAGAATTTTAATCGCTCAAAATCTAAAGATAAGAAGGAAGTCGTTGTTTCTGAAAGTATACGAAGTACTCCTAACTCGGCTGCTGAAGTGTTATATTATAGAGACATTTGTCAGCGCCAGTAGTGCCAAAATATCCTCGCGCTGACTTAAATGTGAATTATGACAATTTTATTTACTTCAGACGCCAAATTTCAAGGTTTTAATAAATATAAAGGCAGCTCGTTAGACTTACCAGAGATGGAGACTGTCAGCCGTGTAATACCAGAAATCTTATTACCAGAGAGAATTTTGCTACGCAAGACAAATAAATTGGCTCAAGAATATTAACGTGAAGTTGCATGAAGTTAAATAATATTAAACGGGTTGAGTGAAAGTTAATTAGACTTGCAGCGATTTCGGATAATGCGAAGAATCTGTAGTAATCACGAAATCCCCAATTACGTTTCCTTCTTTTAACTCTTCCCCCCGCCAGCTCGTCTTACCTGCCAGTGGTGCAAGGCTCCAAACGTACAAGAGGCGACAGCCTTTCCGAGCTAGAATCGTGAAGGCCCGTCCACGAGAAGGTGCGTGTGTGTGTGTGGGGGGGGGGTTCGTGATATAATCGTTTGCAGGCCTTTGGCATTCCGGTAACTTTATTCTGTTCCGAATTTAAGAAAACCCGAGGTCGACATCATTAGGCTATTGGTCAAAATCGCGACCTAAAATAATATAGATTGCTCAGTTTTTTTGTTTTTTGTTTAGAAAACAGCTTTTCAAGGATCGTTACATCAGTCGAACAAAATGTTTTCCCGGATTAGTTCATCTGATATATCGAATCCAGGATTATGTGTCAGGCAGACATTCGTTTAGGACAGGAAAGAATAAAGGCCAAATAATTGTCACCTGACAGTTGGCAGCTCGCTAAAGGGGGCTGTTTTTTAGTACTCGATTGCTAAGCATATTCAGTTTGCTTCAGGCTGGAATCCAGACTCATTGTCATTATCTTAGCGTAAGACAACGGACAAATCGTACAATGTATAAGAAGCAACTTTTTTTTTATTTTTTATTATGATATCGTCGAAGAGAAGCTGACGTCAAGGTATTCGATCAAGTGTAAGCAGTAACGCGACACCTGCAGTGACGTCAGGGTGCGCGTGATCGCCTTCTAATGCATCCCGAGAGCCTCGCGAAAAGCAACCGTATTTTACACGTCGAAATGCGATCGTCGCTTGTTAGTTGAGTTTTGCGAATTATCTCGCTCTGCCGGACCCGTGGAAGTACTCCCCCAGAAACAAATAATAAACGAATGTATTCGTTACTTTGGTGCGATTTGATATCGCTCAAAGGATTGAAAATATACGGCTCACGTTATTCGAGAAAACGAGCAGAACCGGTGGGCGAGTTAAATCGCAGCGCATCCGAACATTTCCGATGATTTATATCCTTAAAAAAGCGGCTTACAGTGGATTAACCGATTAAAATAGTCCGCGAAATTTCTTTTTTGTTGCTTTGCTTCTCATGCAAAACCTCAGGTGGACCGAGATATAAAAAAAAAATCTTAATAGTTGGTTAGGGAGAAAAAGCAAAACAATTTAATATCAAAATAAGGAAACGAATTTAATTCCATTAAGTGCAATTTTTTGTGGGAGAGACGTGGATGCGGCCCAGTTGAGCCACTGCCACGGATACCGAACTACTAGGTAGGAACGTCTTATGATTGTGGTTGGGAGATGGCGTCAATGCAGACATTCTTGTCTCGCTGGTTTATCAAATACTTCTTCTTCTCGAATATGGATCACCTTGATGAGGCAGCCAGTCAGAACCTATGCGGCTGTTGCGAATCTTACGTCGTTGGTGTGTTTCCAGGATTTGAAACAAAATCTTCGTTTTCCGGATATTTCCACGTGGTTTGGAGATGACGTCATGCAGACATTCTTGTCTCTCTGGTTTATGAAATCCTTCTTCTTCTCGAATAGGGATCACCTTGATGAGGCAGCCAGTCAGAACCTATACAGCTGTTGTTTATCTTACTTCGTTGGTGTGTTTCCAGGATTTGAAACAAAATCTTCCCTTTCCGGATATTTCCAGGCTGTGCCACCATTTATTTCTTACTTTTCCCTGTCGATTTTGTAGATGAGTGAGGTGCGGGACTGAATTCTGAGTGGATTAAGGTGACCAGGCAGTTTACTTGTAAACCGTCCTCGTAATAATTTGTCTAAAACTTGAAATTAAATAATATTTAATACACACATATAATCTGCTAAAATTCCTCCTCCCGCGAAGAAAAATTTTAAAAGTCAATATTGAGAGATCGGATGGAGAAAGTGTGTACAGCTTTACATTGATAAAAGTGAAAAATCACAGGTGTAAAACATGAACATATTACATATTTTTGGTCTTGCCTTCACATGCCACATTTGTTCGAATGTGGAACGGCATTTAAACCTAAACTTGTCTTCAACTTTATAAAACTCGGGTGGCTAGAACAAGCTGACTGGCGTAGAAGGTGTTTGTGTATGCCTACTTAACTTTCTGATCATTCGAAGCATGCTCTCAACGCGCAGCTAATCGCTGTCAGTTTACGGAAAACATTTGAATCTCTCTGTTGAGGCGTAAAAACAATCCCGGAATAAGCTTTCAAGTGATCACTAAAAGTTCCACAGCAATTTTGTTAATATTTAAAAAAAAAACAAAAACAAAATTGCAAAGGAATGGTCTAAGCACTAACGTGAAACCCGTGGCTTTATTAAAGACGAATTCTTCAGTTCTGACGGAGGCGATATGACAACGGCATCTACTGGCAGCTCTCTCCCCACCGCTCTGGAGTCTGTTCTTATATTGTCTAGACCAAAAAAAGGAACTTATTCAAGAGGGAACAAACTAAACAAGTTCGGTCGTTCCCTAAATTTAAGAAAGGCTACACGTGCACGTTATGAGACATCTGGAAAAATTCAAGAAGTATTTTATCAAAAAAAACCCCCAAGAACTGGTGCATGTGGCGCTGTCAGCTACCGTAGAGCACCGTTACCGAAACGGTGCCAGATTGTGTTTCTCTTTAGCCTGAGGCAGTTTACACACGGAGTCTTACATCTCTGCTTATTTTCTACCAAATGCTGGGAAAAGTAAATTTTTTAAGAGACATTAAATATCGTTAATCATTTTAAATGTCTAATAAATAGGCATCTTGAAGCGAATTAGGCTATTCTATTAGTTCACCGGAAATTTTCAAATTATGGAAGAACTGGTTATTACGCAGAGCAGGTGTTGTTGTTTTTTCCTCTCTCCTCCTATCCTCGAATGTAATGAATGTTTGTTGTTTTTTTTTTTTCGTTTGTGAGCAAAGGACCGCCTGCTATTCCCACAAGCAGACTTCCGACTTCGGCTTGGAAAATCCTCGTCGACCGGGCCGTTAGAGAAACCACGTGACTGCCTTAAACATTCAAACTGGAAACGAACTGATCGGTTTCCGTAACACCCAGTGGCTTATCGCACCTCCTCTAACAAGACTCGACGACAGTTCAGAGAGCTTCTACCGTTTGTCTCCAGTCAAAATCAGTGGCACGACAACTTCTCGAAATTTGAGGTGATAACCTTAATTCATCTGCAGTCTACGAGTATATGCGACATATTTCTGAAATTTCGGACTTCTGCTACCCGAATTTGGTAAGTTAGCATTAAATATGTGATAAAATATATATATATATATATATATAGCGGTTCTACGTCCGTCGCCAGCCTGATGTAAACCTTTTAAAGATGCAGGAAGGTCGGAAGTGCTGTAATGCCATCTGTTTCAGATTTCTCCATTATTTAATATGCCTGGTTATATAGTGAGTTTTCTAAATATGGTAAGTAGAATTTTCAGAGTTGTAGAGGCCTCGTAATTATCTAATTTTTTAAAGTGCTATTGCAAATGCTACCAAACTTGACTTTAAAGAGACTCTTCCCAAAACTGTCTCCACTCTAGCGGTTCCCAGAACCCATTCTGCGATAACTCCACCTAATTGATTAGATTCATCTAAATCTTGTGCACGCGTGTGTGTTGGTGGAGGTACCAGGGTAACCAACAAGCCGATCTATCAAGTGTCTTGGTTAAATATTAACCATTTTACAGAATGCTACGTTGGGTTTAAAGAATGAAGCTACAAGTGATCGTGGAAAGTTCGTGAAGCAAACAACTCTTCTTTCTGAACGGTTTTTTTTTTCTTTCAAAATTAAGATGTATTGGATAGAATGTTTACTGTAAGTTGATCACGTGTAATTCAGAACCTAAAGGTAAGTTTTGGAAATAAAACACGAACGTGTTTAAGTTGAGAGGCAGTTACTGAGTTATATTATAAGATGAAGCGGCGCGGTAATCCAGTGGTTAACTATTCTGAGGGTTTTATTTCGAACTCCAGTCGGGACCGGTTCTGTTTGACGCAACCCTCTCCTCTCTGTCATTCTTTCTTCTTGTTTTTCGCCGGTCGCGCGGGTTCGATCCCGAAATGTAAAGAAGTAAGGGTTTCGACGGGACTTTCGTCTAAAAGGGCAACCGGAAACTACCACAGCTGGTACAGCTCTGCCTCCAGATGATGGGGCTGATGGTTGTAAGATGGGGGCGACGACGAAACTGTCGGGGAAAATGGGGAAAATGACATCGGCTAAACGTTTGCGTTAAAATGGCCGTCTTCGGGTTATCCGGCGTATTTAGAGAAGGGTGGGGGGGAGGAGTTTGTCTGAAAGACTGTCTTGTTGCGAGTATCGAAGTGACGTCATGCGCCGGAGAAATAATAGGGTTTTCCTGTCGACCAGTTCGTATATGGGCGGAGCGAGGAGCATCGTGATGGAAACGATGCGAGGCAGGGTAAGCGGAATCGGTTACGTGATGCGCGACCACCCAACCGTTAGCGGAAGAGACGACCCAAGTCACTGGGGTGGGAGGAGAGGGAACTGGTTCTTTAAAACAGGTGTTCCACGAGAGCTCCCTGGTGTCTGTAGCGTGGCCTCGCTTTTCAAAACCACCCATGTGGAACCCGAAAGACGGATATTTTTCCTCCAAGGCCGATGATACATGATGGCGCTGCCGGTGAGCCACGCGCCACAAACGTTCAGGTAGAGGGCGATGTAGTCTAAAATCCGGGCGGTTACTAGAGTTCTGCACGAGGAAATTAACCTGAAGTCTATTTACTCGCGAGAAATGGGGCCGACGTTATCGGACACTTACGTCTGGCTTCGGCCTTCTGTAGAGACGCATTCGAGGCAGAAAATCTGTGATGCATAACCGAGGAGCAGTTTGCATAGGAACCGCCTTAAACAATTAATTAGGTTGGATTTTGGTATAAATTACGTAAATCAGCTGCTGACTTCATCTTGATATTTGAACAACATAATAGAATTTTTTTTTTAAACCCAAAGACGGTAAATAGATTTCTGTTGGTTTTTTGGTGGTAAATTAAGAACACCGAGCAGAAACGTCGTCTTTAGAACTAATCTCAGACGTGCGAGTTTACCTGTTAAGTAGCCCACCCGCGCACTGTGTCGGGTACATGACAGAGCGAGCCAGGTAGGATGGGTGGACGTCTCAAAGCGGGTACGGAAAGAGATGAGAGAGATGCCGGACACCGTGTCGCTCTGTCATTGGTACATGGCAGCAGCATCCCCACATTTGCTGTACTAAGCGCGGAATCGGATGAGTGTCGGTCGGAGAGGGAGGGCGCTGCAGTCTGGCCGCCAGGGTTACTGGACTGCTGCGGTTGGAGGCTCCTCAAGTCCCCGGTCTGCACCGGCTCAGTTTGACGTATCGCCACGTGAATTTTTTCCCGTGCACTACGGTTTTCCACGGCATCGAAAATTGAAGAGTTCTACTAGGAATTTCCGCGTTGGGTGGGGCCCTCTCACGCTGAGAAATGGTTGTGCAACCCAATCGGAATGTGATTGCACGATACCGTACCTCCTAGCTAATATCGACGGCTCCCATCCTTCCTACCGTAACCGGGCGTGTCCACTTAGCTGTGTATCAATGAAGGGCTTCACCCTTTCGCTCTCCTTTTCTCCTTCCTTTTGTGTGCGCGTTAGTGTGTGAGTGTATGTGTGTGTGTGTCGCGGTGTGTGCTATTGGTTGATAAAACGTAGAAATATAGGAAATACGAACAAAAATAAGCAAAAAAAAAACAAAGCGAATAGATGGGGAATATCGTGGTAACGTAGCGCCATCTCGAAAGATGCTGATATTTGAAAGAAAAACGGAATAAAAGTTAAATCGTCTTTATCTAGAATCTTGTCCTTTTAAAAGAAAAATGGAATCTTTAAAACTTGTGAATAATGAATTATCGTCAATATCAGAGAACTGCTACGATTTACCGGTTATGTGAGAATAAAATACATTTACTGCAGCAAACTTGTTTATTTAGCTTCATGGAAAACAGAACAAAAATGGTAAACTGATTTAGCGCTGTTATAAATGAAAAGAGCTACATTATCACATTTAAAAGCAAGAGGACACTTAATATCCTAGCATGAAGGCTTGGATCAAATCGAATACACAGCACAATATATATATATATATTGCCGGCTAGAGAGGGTAAAGAGATGAAAATGAAATAGAGTACAAGGAGATATTAAGAAATAAATTGTCCGACTAATGATGAAAGAAGACGTTAAACTGAGACTAAACAGCAAAGAAGCCGAATTTTAAATGGCTAAGTTTTTATTCCAGCTTAATCGTGTGGGTTTGTTGTTGTTTTTTTTTGTCTGTTGATATTGGTATCATCGATTAAATTATCAAGAAAGCTTCAAAAGCTAAATTTATCGATCGCGCCCATCTGAATACAAAGAAAAAAACAGAAACGTTTTGCCGCAATCCTGACGTCTCTGGTCCCAGCTGTTGCTGCTAGGGAGGGCTTTGGAAATCCCAGGCTCCGACCTGTCGGGTCGTTATGGCGACAAGTAACACGAATCACCTCGGGGCCCCCCCTGTCACAAATAGCGTCGTCAACAACACACCGTAACAGGTGGCGAATGTGACGTTGTCGATGTGCTGACCACGTGTGACTGTGTGTGTGTGTGGTGTGTGTGTGTGTGTGTGTGTGTTGTGTGTGTGTGTGTATGTGTGTGTGTGTGTGTGTGTGTGTGTGTGTTTTGTTAGTGGGATCGGCTTCTTTTCAAATGCGGGGTGTCGAATTGCGCTTTATTTCTCCTATTTAATAGTTAAGCCTCTTGTAAGCGTTTAGAATTCACTGACTACATTGTATAAGCGAATTACAGAAGAAAATATTATACTCCTTGATGCCATTGAAGTATTAAACCAGTTTTAAAAAAAGACGCTTTCTATTTTAATGCTAATCCTAATACACATACCATTTCAAAATCCCATCACTTAAATTGGAAAGTCCAGGGACATAGTTGCTGGGGTTCTTGCCCCTCTCATTGTTGCGTCAGTTCTGAGTGTTCATTTGCCAGCTTGATGCGCCAAGAGTAGACGACAAATCCCATATGCAAAAAAATATCTGCTCACAGGGGCATGTGGACCCTAAGGTCGATATATAGGCAATATTTTTTTTTCCAAACAGTTTTTATTTCGTAGGTTTACATTTTCGTTCGTCTCGAATATTTCCTGAGGATTTCTAAAGTTTGCTCCAACAAGTTCCATGTGTTTAGGTCTATGAGCTGCATTTCAAATCGTTCGGTGTTCACCAACTAAGAAAAAGCAAAAAAATGTCTAGGTCTCCTCCCTCGATGAAATGGTCGGGTCTAGTGACGGATGAAGAGAGTGACTCAGAATGATGGAGATCTTGAAATATCTCAGAAACTTCCGATTGCAGCTTTCGTATAAACAAGCCAACCTTATTGACAACAGCAGAAAAAGGTGATGATGACAGCTTTTTGTTTGTTTGTTTGTTTGTTTGTTTGTTTTTGAGACGAAAGAAATAGCGAATGTCGCTGGAAACCCCAGTTTTCCAACAAATAGCTTTTGTATAGACCAGTGGTTCCCAGCCAGTGAGTCGCGACCCGAAGTGTTTTCTGGGGGGGGGGACCCTGGAAGTTTCAGTTTTTGTCGTGTGACTGAGTCAAGAAACTGTTCATGAGTATGTACCTGTTTTGTGTATATGTACCGTATTTGCCGGCTTATAAGACGCACGTTTTTCCAGAAAAAAGTATACAAAAATTACCCTACGTCCAGTAGGCCGGTATCACCGACGGGAGACCGAGCGCCGAAGGTGTAAGGCTTGTCTCCCACCGCAGGAACTGCCGGTTGCATCACAGGCCTCTGCGGTAACACACTTGCATCACCGTCCCCACGCGGCTTCCTGTCGCTTTGCCACCCTCATAGAAACACCTGGCGACAAAGGCCGGAACTCGAACTGTTACCACAGTAAGAGTGACGCAATCGAGCCGCGCTCCCATTGGCTAACGCCTTTGGGGCCTGCAGCTAAAGGACTCGGACCCCGATGCCTGGGGCAGAGCACGCTACAAGGACTGGACTGCGACTTCGGAAGCATGGGCTTTACTAATCACTTGCCATCTCCCAGTTCAGAGTACTTTTGTCTCCTTTTGGGGGATAGAAACTCTATGACGGCATCGACACGTATCCTTATGAAACCATTCGAGACTCTGCCTTGGATAAGCTAGCGGACGTTACTGCGAAGCGAAATGTCTACATAAACGCAGCCGGTTTCTGCCAGCTGAGTTTCGATCTCTCTGTAAATTGGAGCTGAGTGAAAAACAAGAAAAAGATTCACAGTCCACATCACAGCACAACATTAAGTTAGAAATTTGACTGGGGGAAGTTTTGCACAAAGGCTCTCTTGGTGAACGATTCGGTGGAATTTTACAATTGGTTAGCCAATATGCTGTTCCAGGAGCCGCACGAGCCCTCTACTCTTGTCCCACCCCCCCACCCACCGCACTGTCAGTGTACACAATGGTGTAATTCCTTACGTCATCTCTTCTGCGTTCGAACTGCTTGGATAAAAGGTTTTCGTAATGTCTTCAGATTTTGTTGTCCATGCAGCGGTTCCAAGCAACAGAGTTCCTCTCCTATTCAATCCGATTCTGAAGTATCTCGCGATAACGGCAGGCGAGGAATATAATTAATGCTCTTCATCCAGCGCCACGATGAAAAACATCATTGATTTTTAATACTGGTTCCTGACATCTGCCATTTCACTCAGGCGCCGCTCAACAGTTCTTGCAGAAACTGGCATTTTTAAAGAAGGAAGAAAAATATATATATCCGAGGCGACATCAAGTCTTTATTTGGTAAATCGGCGAGCAAGAACTCTCAGCGATTGTGGGAATGCTTCTCCTGCAGCCTGCGATGTATTGTTTTTAGTGGGCTGGATTACTTTCCAGTCCGAAGACCCTCCTCCCCTCTGCAGGCGATCTGCTGCTGTAATTCGTCCTGGCCGTATAAGAAAGTACTAGCGTTATCTTTTAAATCACCGCGCGCGCAGAAACAGTTCCAAAAAACTGGTTTTCACAAGCCTAGGAGAAGTAAACTGGAACCATGGCGGTTGCGGGCCTTGCATCAACAACTAACCCTTTCACCCCGTAAAGTGTAAAGGTCCGCCAACACCTGTCACTATGAGAAACCAACCGCTAGCATTTATTTTTTTTTTTAACATTTCGTTTTGTTTTACTTTCTTTTATAATTGCCATTATAATCCACAAAGTACCTTATATAGAAATCTTCCATTTTTGTGCTTTTAAACTTTAATTGTTATAACTTTACCTTTAACTTTGGCCCGGTTACTGTTCGCTTATAAACTATTATAACAAAAACCTGTTCATATAGATTTTCCTTTCGATCTGCGTACACTCAGCCCGACACTGGTAATATTGCTCATCTTTCTCTCGCTGCTGCCTTGTACGAAAACCTTTGCTAAGCCGTCCGATTACCTGTAAAGAACATAGCATGGTTCTTGCAGCAGTTGTTTTTCTTTTCCCGAGTACTGTTGACTTCACTGACGTCTTTACAGTAAGTGTCACGTAAAGACGGACTTTACTTTACCGGTATGGATCAGTACATACCTGGTCTACTCGAGGGCTGTGGGTACTTTTAAGTAAAATTCGTTATCTGTATCTCTAGTTACGTGCTGTAGTATACAGTGGACGGACACGAACCAACTAGAACTCGCAGCAAGAACGTGGTAAGAAATGGGCGATACTTAGTCGATCCTAATCTGTGGATGTAGTACGGGTTTGGAAAAGAAAGTGCCTACGAATAATTGAACACAGCACCACGTCGCAGAAACTCGACCTCATGTTCGAAGTTGAATTGTGTCCTCTCAGAGAAAGAATCCACAGCAATTTTCCGGATTGCAGCTTCAGGGAAGTCGACGACACTAGGTTGACAGACAGAGAATTCTCGGAGATCCAGTACTTATTCCTCGTATATTCCCACAGAAGCTGTCTTGTGTAGGTTCGCTTACGCAAAAACATAAACAAAACTTATTTTGTCCAAAGAAAATCTAAGAGTAACAGAATTAGTTTATCACCACTGAAACTACTCCAGCGCCTTTCAAAGCCTAAAAACCTATAATCGGGTGGTGGGAACATCATCTTTTCGGCAAGGTAAATCCGTTGCTATATTTACTGTCAAATTACGTGGAAAGGGGCAGAATGGATTATTAAATCCTTGGTGTTAATCTGCATGCCGCCTAGTTTGAAAACGAGGCAGACTAGTAGTGGTAACGGAACTGGCACAGCAGCTAAATTCATATATTTTTAGTCGAGTCAACTCGATTTTTTGTATGAGTAAAATAACGAATGGCATGAATATAAACAGTTCAGAGAGCGGATACATTTCTAGGAAATACCTTAACCTGGGAGCAATTCTGTCGCCCACTCTAGCTTGACGTATCACACACAGATGCGAGTGCGCAACAGAGAGAGAAGAGGGTGGGGGGAAATCATGTGGAATGCAAGACAATAATTTTGTTAATTATATCCAGGTTTTAGAAATTTTAAAATAAAAATAAACGACAATGATATTACTATTCTTTCACTATCAGTAAATCTCTGGATCAGGTATTTAAAAAAAAAAAAATATGACGCGAATATGTGCTTCGCAATCGTCAGAAAGCAAAGGCACTGGGTGATTTTGGTAAGTGGGCCGTGGCCGTACTACGGAAAGAGTATCCAAGCTGGAGTCGTGAAGACATGGCGTTTCGAAGCCCAGACGAGCAGTTCTCACCGAAGAGAGAGAGAGAGAGAGAGAGAGACTCTCCAGCAAATCCATTGCCACTGTTTCATTCCTCTTCACCATGAAATAGATGGCAAAGCATGGAACGAAACATATTCGCTTCTTAAGTAATTCGCAAAACTTCTTGCTTTTTGAAATTCAGTTAATCTTGTGAGGGTAAATTTATGATGCTAGCGAGAGAAATAGTCGGACAAGATGTCAGTCAGTCAGGTGATGGTAGGTAGGTCCAGTTCAGGAGAAACGAAAACGACTTTCTACAACAACAACAGCAGCAAAATTTACCATCCTAAAAGGAACTTTCTTTCCGCGTGCTCGGTAGACGAGATCTCGGCGACACGACGAGAATTGCCCGCGCAGGTATATTAGAGGCTGATGGCGTGAAGTGGCACAGCGCTAGCTTATCGCACGAATTTCCCAGCAGAACAGTGCTACGGTTGTGCACCTCGTCGATCCGCACCGCAGGATGTGGTAAAAAAATCATACATCTCGTATTTCTTCCGCGAGACTTAATGAGTAGCACAATGAGGCAAAAAAGAAGGCCATCTTTTTCTTTCCTTGCCAGTCATTAAGGAACCCTCGCCGTCCGTTGTCAGACCAGTACAAAGCTGAAAACTGTGCGTGAGTAGAATCTTCAGGTTTTCTACGGGGGCAGTTCGTGTAAGGACGGAAAGGTTGGGGTGGAACTGACTTAGGTGATTCCTTTTCCCCTACAGAATTCTACGCGGCTCCGACGGATCTTCAGAATTTGTTTTTGGAGAGTCAGATTTAATTTAAAAAAAAAAAAAAACTATCCGACCGCTTTGATCGTAGACGAACCAATTATGTAACTCAGGGACTCATTATTATGTTTTTGATTACAAAGAGGATACGGTTTGAGTGTTATAAAATCGTTAAGAGAACGTTATTACCATAAATCCATACTCCAGCATCTTTCTTCATTGGACAACAAAGACCCGAGTATCTTTTCCCCTGTGGGTAGGGTTGACTCTCGCACTTTCTCGTGCAGGTCTTTATAGCGTGCGATTCCCCGCGAGGAGACCGTAGTGATAACAGAGGGGGATTTTCGACGAAGAAAGGGCAAAAAGAAAAGATCCCCTCCAGGGGGGGGTGTGAGCGAACTGTTCGGATACAAAGAAGGAAACTCGACAACTATAAAATCTCTTCTTTCTCGCTGGTAAGGGTCAGGAAAAATAAGAGAACAGAGAGTAGTGAGGGAAACCTGTCAACCGCATTACTCCGTGCATGTGGGAAATAAAGGTTTTATTTTTAAAAAACTATTTCAATTTAATCTTTATTTTTAAAATTTGAACCGAGCTGTAATAATTAACTAACCGATAACCAGTTGTTATGTTGAAATTAAGCGTGTCTCAGTGTTTCGTTTTTACAGATGTGTGTACGGCGAGGTCAGCTACAATGTCTGCTACCTGTCGCTAAGCAGCTTTTCGTAGTCAGTCGGATGATCTCGTAAAAAGAATTTTAAAAAAATTGGACGGAGGCGGGAATAAAAGTCTATAGAATTACAAAAAAAAATTCTTTACTTCTCACAGAAAATCCATTCACTATCTTCCAACGATTACTTCGTATAAATGTATTTTGCAACTTCTGACCGAGTCAACTTTCGGTGAACGCCAACGCGTCACGTACGAATGAGTAGCGATCAGATTTCTGCGGCTGCGCGAGTCGCCACGTGTGTTGTCAGACGTCACGTGGTGTGTTGCGGTTGGGCCTTCATTGGAGAGAGAGAGAGAGAGGAGGGGAAGCGTCAACTACGGATAGGGATGCGACAAAACAGAAATGACTATTATTTCTGGGAAGCAGAACAGAATTAAGTTGCCAGATGGGCTGCAAGCCATTTGCAAACATCGAATAACGATCTTCGCGGTGGCATCTTCTCGATAAAATTAACGGCTTCAGATCGAGGCTGCTCGTCTTAGATAAAGTCTTCCGGTATCGAAATGATAAGAAGTTCTCCTCCCACAGCTTCCGGAATAATCTCGAAACTTTCACCGTCTCTCAGCGAACCGCTCCCCGCACTTTTTCGAACGGTAATGGTAATTATACACAGGTACCGCTGATAATTACCACGGGCCAAAAAGAGAGAGAGAGAGAGAGAGAGAGAGAGAGAGAGAGAGAGAGAGAGAGAGAGAGAGAGAGAGAGAAGAGTTTCCCCCTGCGAGTAGGCGGATATCCCCGCCAACGAGAGAACACGTCGGCCTGTGTCCCAGATTTATAGCACCTAAGGTAGTTCTCTCGACTGGTGAAGCTATAATGGTCACAACAGCAACGTTTGGGGGGGGGGACTCGAACTCTCGGCACTTCCAATTTACTACATGATAAAAGACTACGGGGAAGTTTTGATAGACAGTCAGCGGTCGATTCAGCAAGCAAAATAAATTGAAAAGTATCGTCGAGTCTTCGGTGGCTGGTCTTCCCGGCGATATATTAAAATCCGAAACTTTGAGTTTCGGAGTTGTCGGGGGAACACGTCGAAGCAATCACTGCTGACGATGACGAATTAGCTTCATCTCTGAGAATTTCGCTTCGGAAGAAAAATACTTCAATCATCCTCGGTAAGAAAGGGGGGGCTAGCAAATTTGAGGTACACATAGAGAAATAGTTTCAGAGACGAGGGTAATATATATATTTTTACATCCACAAACGATACTCGACGAAGGAGGCGTTTTGTTTCGGTCAGAAAATCTGCCGAGGTTCGCTGGAGGAAGTGAGCCGCCGCAGAACTTCTGAGAGTGATGGCGGAGTCGGGAGTTATTCCGGCTCCAAGCTGCGTGGACGAACGCAAAAAAAAAAAAAAGTAAGTTTTCGTTAGTACTTTAAATGTGCTTTTGTCTTTAGGGGCATTTCCTCAAGATGAAAGACGCTAATTACAAACTAATCACCCTCTTTTAACAGTACAGACAGACAGATGGAAATAATGCACATGGCGCGTGAAAAGCCTTACAGAGAGGATAGGAGATTCCATTCCTCATAACCCGACAGCTTTGGCGGCGTCTTTCCGACACTGAAGTCGAACATTCCCCAGAACCTAGCGGAGGAATACATTGTACCGCTCGCAAAATAGGAATAGCAATAATATTTCCCGATAAAATTACCGACGATTTCTTCAGCAGTTCAGTGTTTACGAACAAGAAAAATATTTTAAGTTAACAAAAACAATTTTTTTTTTTAAATTAAAACTTTGATTAGAAGCCATCAATCGATGTGCCAGAATCCTTTAGCGGTGGTGTTGTGTAAAAGGTGGATCGATATCGATTTTAATACAAATCAAACGAAATCATTATAGGCGTTTGACAAAATACTTGGAATTTAGTCCGAATCTTGACAACAATGATCCATCTAAGACAAAGTGAATTGATATTTAATTTCTAAGCGCAAGATTTTTACGCAGGCACACGGGGATATCAAGTGTAACCAGTCAGGTACACTTCCCCTCAAAATTTTGGGAGGGGAAGGAAGATCCTATTTAGAAATTTAATAAAACAAAAACAAAAACGAACGAGACGTTAGTGGATCAAATTTAGTTTTAGGGGCTATTACAGCATGGATAAGAAAACCCCGTTTATTTTGAATTTTAAATCTTTCGCTTTTCAAAATGACCACCTTCGGCCTTCATATCGGCTTTTGTAGATTCGGATTCATGCCGTTCTGCTGCTGAGTTTCTCAAAATAGTCAGGTGTTTAGCATCCAAAGTCGTAGAGAGGTCTTGCAGCAGCAGCAGCAGCTGTTATGTCAGGCAGGGTGGCAACGCTGATTCAAGATCAACGGCCAGGCCAGTCGGTCTGGCGGCCGGGGGAGTCACCACGTCGGTTTGCAGAACGTTAGGCCGTCCTTGATTCTTTCTCTCTCTCTCTCTCTCTTCTCTCTCTCTCTTCTCTCTCTCTCTCTCTCTCTCTCACATTTAAAGTTTCACTGTACCGCACTTGCCCAGCAAGCGCTCATAAGATAAACAATCACACTTTCCTCTCAACCAAGCAACGCAAAGCCTCTCCTTTCATCCCTTTCTATTGTACGTAATTTCTCCTGCTGGGGTCTTTACGTCTGCCCCTCATAGTGGATTTAAAAAAACTGCTACGGTTAATTCTGCCCCCATCGGAGTCTACACAACTCTTTACTCTACAAACAGGGGAATTCTTCCGCTGCCACGTTTCTATGCTGTGGTTTTCGCACCTTCTTTGCTAGATATGTCGCTTCGTTTAGGAATCGCTCCCTCAACCGGTATTTCCTTATGCAGAGTGAATAAAGAAACTTGCTTTTAAAGAATCCTTTGTGCCCCAGCCACATTCTATACCAGTCTTGTAGCCATCCTGCTATTCTGAAAGCTGCACCTATTGGATAATGTCGGTATATCGTCTGACCGTTCTTCGGGTACTTCAGCAGCCGTGAAAAGCACTCCCATGGAAGATAAATGGCTGTCAGTGCGATTTTTAAATCGATCACTATTACTGCTGTCTACTAGTAACCCACTCACTCATCGATTATTCTATTATGAAAATCTACTTTTCTGATAATCTAATATTGACAGGTTGATAAACGTTTGGGAAAGTGAAACATTTTGAATATGTAGCACCAATCGCGCCATCATCTTTAAACATTCTCGCTGCTTCTGGTGCTGCACTTGAGAAACCCTACACGTACATCGCTCGCATTAACTCGGCAGATACGAGTATTTGCCCGCCCCCATTTCTGGAGTCATCCCTATGCAGCCACCCACCCCCCCCCTGATGGAAAAGCCGATGACGGCTATCTCGCCATAGCAGTCGTATCTGCCAAATCGTTCAGGTTGTAGGCTTCCAGGTGGTTTCAGCTGATTTTACTTCTTTAGCATTTAAAGAATGCGATTTACTTCGGCCTCCCCCACCTTTTCCCTCCCACATGGCTTTACCTCACATAGCTGGGTGGCTGTTTTTAAATCCGATTTCCTCAAAATGTATTAGCCGCTGTAAATTAATGTTCTCTCCCTGGTCTGGTTACATAACGGCGTCCGCGCGCACCTTCTTGTGCGCGAGCGAGGTTCTTTAAAAGATTTTGAGAAGAAAAAAAAACGAGTCTAAAATTTAGCCCTTATCTATAATTATATTGGAAGAAATAAAGTATAAGAACATGTACAACGATACATTCTCGATCCTAAAAACTCGGGTTAATTTATAATTTTACTGGATAAAACGAACTGCAGCGACATCTCGCCGTATTAATCCTTACAAGTTATTCCAATCAGCAGCTCTGGATGAACCGTTATAATTGCTGTTGCACACGGCTTGCATGTCTTTCGGAGACAGCACTAATCCATCTGGTCTCTATACCGGATTTTATTATCATTATCACCGTCTTTTATTTGTTCAGTAGATGTTCGTGGCAGCGGAGATCCTTGCTTCGACTCAAGTGAGTCGCTGTGTGATGATTAATTAAAGCAAAAGTAAAACTATCCTAGTACCAGCTACGCTTCATTACAAGAGTTTGGTGTACAGCCCTGACTGGAACTAAAAGAATCAGACAGGAATAAATATAAATAAACTGAACTGAAAATCTTTCAGTGACTTGGACTGATGAAAAATGTCTTTTAATGGATTTACTAATAAAGGAGTTATTACTGTATAAATGAGCGTGTGTGAGTATGAGTGTTGTCCGCGTGTATGAGTGTGAGTGAGTGAGTGTGTGAGTATGAGTGAGCGTGCGTGTGTAGGAGTATGTGTGAGTGTGTGTGAGTGTGTGTATGTGCGAGTGTGCATGTGAATGTGTGAGTGAGTGAATGTGTGTAGGAGTATGTGTCAGTGTGAGAATGTGTGTATGTGCGAGTGTGTGTGAATGTGTGAGTGAGTGTGGGTAGGAGTATATGTGAGTGTGTTTGTAAATGTATGTGTGAGTGAGTATGTGAGTTTGTGTGTATGTGAGTGAGTGTGTCTAGGAGTATTGTGAGTGAGTGTGTGTGTGTATGAGTGAGTGTGCGTGTGTAGGAGTATGTGTGAGTGAGTGAGTGTGTAGGAATATGTGTGAATGTGTGAATGTGTGTATGTGCGAGTGTGTGTGAATGTGTGAATGAGTGAGTGTGTGTAGGAGTATTTTGAGTGTGAGAATGTGTGAATGAGTGAGTGTGGGTAGGAGTATATGTGAGTGTGTGTGTGTGTAAATGTATGTGTGAGTGAGTATGTGAGCGAGTGTGTCTAGGAGTATTGTGAGTGAGTGTGTATGTGTGTATGTGTGAGTGAGTGAGTGAGTGTGTGTGTGTGTATATGATATTTTAATTCCATTTTAATACGCAAGAAGACCACAAAGATAGATTAGTTGCCTTTCCATCGGTAAGGTGGCAGCACAGAAAGGCAGAACAGACTCCATGATTTAACTGCGATACTTCATAGGGTTAAACAGGGGGACTGACTTCCAACCGACACCGATTAAGCGGTTCCAAGCAAAGCCGACAACATCTGCAAGGTGTCTAATCTAAAGTGGTCTGTTACCCTCACAGAAACACACCTTAACGGGAAATGAAAATGGAAATAGCTGCAGAAGATCAGTGCTATAAATGCCTCGGTTAAGATCGATACTGATACATCATTCCCTATCAAACAATGCTTTTATACATCGTATAACTTCCTCGCGCTTGTTGGAGCGAGAAAATGTAATTGCATTTAAAAAGAGATTTTGTTAGATATCGTTCATGTTTGTCCAGCGGGGAATGTTTCGAGGCACTTGTGGTTCTCTCCTAACTGCTTCGGACTCGTCCCTGTAAGGTCAAGTAAACCAGATCAGTCCGAAATCTTCTCCACACTAGAAAACTCCCGCAGACTGAACGATGCTTCTCCATGTTCCAGCGATGTCGTCTCTTTTTAGCGACATTTAATATGTATATAGGTCAGCTGATTTAGTGCGCACGGCATTCTGGGAATTCATAGGCGACTTGTTTCGTATTAAAAGATTCCATTCCCCACGGAACTTTTAAAAACTTCAAAACAGAAAATTCCGTCGCGTAGGATAGCGCCGCCTTATGTAGCGGCGTGTTATTCTTTGCCGTTGGTTTTTCAATACAGTGGCGGAGAACTTGTTGTGTAAATGTGTGCACTACGTCACATTATATGTTACTGAAAGTGCGCATCGTGTCTCCAGGATCCACACAATGGCTGCTTTTAATGACGTCGACAGAATACAGCGTGGGTGTTTCATTCCCTCTACTTCTCGCTTCTGCAGTGGATGGATACTTATTCATTTTTTGGAAGAGAGAGAGAGACTGAGACTGAGAGAGAGAGAGGGAGAGAGAGATGACATCACTAAGTGAGAGAAGGATGACGTCAGTACAGAGAGAGAGAGATGACATCACTAAGTGAGAGAAGGATGACGTCAGTACACAGAGAGAGAGATGACATCACTAAGTGGGAGAGAGAGATGACATCACTAAGTGAGAGAGGGATGACGTCAGTACAGAGAGAGAGAGAGAGAGGGGAAATAAATTTAACTTTATTGAGTCACACTCGATTTCATCATGGCTGTTCAGTGAGACCCGGCCAGCGTTTGCTTTGTAAACCTTGAGAAAGCGTACAGCGCAAGTATAAACGACACTACGGTAACCTCCTGTTTGAACGGCGATTCGTCCGGACAGAGTTCAAAACTGACACGCGGAATGTTTGTAGTCGTAGGGTCGTTACCACCACCATCAGCAGCAGCAGTAGCGCGTGTCGTCTCGAGCGGGTGGGGTCGGAAGTCCTGGATCGCTTCCACAATCTGAGATAAACTAGGAGAGAACGTCACGGGTTCCCATGATAACGTTTCGGGACTCGGCTTAGAAGAATATAAGAGATCACGCAACATTTGACCGAAAACAGGTCTTGACGGAGAACAGGGGGAGCCGTTTGCCGCCGATTAGCGGCTTCCATAGTAAAATCGAGACTATGGCATTGGTAAGTCAGACAGCTTCGGTTATTCGTCGAGGGCTGAACAGGTCGGCCGTCAGCACCGCCCTGTATAAAAACCGGTATCGATCTACGTATAAACAAGATTATCGACGAGAATAGGTACGTGGGCCGGCCCCATTAAAAACCGGTGCCGGCCGCCCCTTTTAAGATCATAATGTCGCATAGGGGTAATCCTAGAGAGTACCCAGCTGAGCGAAAAACACTCAGCTCCTGAAATACCCAAAACCGTCTGGTTCCAGTGACCCTTGTACTTCTAAGCAGGTTGTGGCAAAAAGGGGGGACCCCCTGCGAGCCGAGTATCCCGGCCCCTTCCAATAAACAAGCCCGCGCCACCACTCGACCCGATCGGCCGGACGCGAGGGGCCGAAGATACAGCGCCAGCAGATACCGCGGAGGGTCAAACGAGATCAGAGACTAAGTCTGATCGACCGGCATCCGTCTCGCTGAAGGATCTGTGTGTGGAGATGCTTGGGTGGGGTTAGGGTTAGAAAACAAAACAAAAACTATAAGAACATTGAGTTCTACTGTTTAATTCAGGCGACTCTAATTCTCCGGCAGCTGATGGAATTTACCGAGCACGAAGGAAGTGGGTGGGGGGGGCTTCGATAGATTTTCCTCGCAGACATCGATCAAGGAAACAATGAAAGGGTCTCGTTTAAAGTTAGCAGCGCGCGCCCCGTCACCGAGGGTTCGCGGCACCAGACCGACATAACTACCGAAACGACGGGAGAGAGACATGACGTGAGTACAGAGAGAGAGATGACGTCAGTACAGAGAGAGAGATGACGTGAGTACAGAGAGAGATATGATGTCAGTACAGAGAGAGAGATGACGTCAGTACAGAGAGAGATATGACGTGAGTACAGAGAGAGATGACGTCAGCACAGAGAGATATGACGTGAGTACAGAGAGAGATGACGTCAGTACAGAGAGAGATATGACGTCAGTACAGAGAGAGATGACGTCAGTACATAGATATATGACGTCAGTACAGAGAGAAAGAGAACCACGCATGCGCTCGGCAAGAGCGCAGCTCGGGCGATCGTTCTAAAGTCTTTCCACAGACGCCTTCTTTTGAATCGCCAGCCATTATTTTAAACGGCGATGGTTCGCATCCTCTGTCAACTCCCTCTGGCGGTCTGGACCCGGCGAATCGACCCAAACCCGGGGAACCGCCAGTTGTGGAGTACACGCTAAAACGAAAAGAAGTTTCCCAGTTGTCAATATCAGATAGAATGCAAACGTTACAGCTGTTGCTGTTGTTGTCGCCTTGACGTCTGCACGTTTACACAAATGCTGATAGTCCAACCCTTCCATTCCTGCCTCCGTGTTCTTGATGACAATTCATTTTTTCTACTTTTTGTTTAACGGATGTTAGAAAATGGATGGAACCTAACGGCAAAAAACTCAAATTCTTTTTGAGAAATCCAAATAAGACGCTAACTGAGGTATGGTTTTGGTAGAGTTGGTTATTGCCGACTTGCTAGAACCAACCGAATATTTTATTTAAGTTAAACCCTATAGTAAGATAACCTAAGAGTACCTGGTTCCGGAGACGGTGCTCGCGAAGGAAGACATATTTCTGAATACCTCCACCATCAACCAGACAAGGAGACTGGAAACGGTCCGCTTGCTTGATTGCCTCGGAACATCGGTCTGTGAGGCGGTCTCGGAGTGAGCTGCTCCCCTGCTGGTCTGCCCCCTGTCTCGCTGAAACCCTGAGTGTCCGACCACATCAGCGTGTGGCGCCCACTCTATTAAGAGTTAAGATTTACTGCTTCATCCAAAGCTACAGAGTACTAGTCCGGGAATTCTTAGTGCCGATCAGGTAGAGGCGGAACGTCCAAACCGAACCATTACTTCCTTTTACCAGTATTTACTTAACTAACTAATGGCTTAGTGCCGATCAGGTGGAGACGGTACGTCCAAACCGAACCATTACTTCCTTTTACCAGTATTTACTTAACTAACTAATGGCTTAGTGCCGATCAGATAGAGGCGGAACGTCCAAACCGAACCATTACTTCCTTTTACCAGTATTTACTTAACTAACTAATGGCTTAGTGCCGATCAGATAGAGGCGGAACGTCCAAACCGAACCATTACTTCCTTTTACCAGTATTTACTTAACTAACTAATGGCTTAGTGCCGATCAGGTGGAGACGGTACGTCCAAACCGAACCATCAGCCTTGTAAATAACACCACTCAACTCCCCGTACTCGATACCTTCAAGTAAAGATCAGATGTTATTGTCACGAACAAATACGTGGAAATTAACTTTTTTCTTCTTTTTCTTTCTCCCTGCAGAATCCAAGTAAACACCCTTACTGTATTTCGTTCAAACTCGTGACTGCGGCGCCCATCGCCTGGCAACAGACAAAACAGTGATATGTGCGGCTCTGCCAACCCCCCGATGTCTGTTAGAATTCATCCACTGGAAATCCGAGCGATTACATCAGATCTGCATAATAAAATTCTAATTTACAACGCAAATAATTCTATTGGCCGATTCTTATCGATTTATCACGCGATGGTCTTCGCATAAAGGCGACTTTATTGACAAGTTAATAAAAATAATTTTTGAGTTTCATTAAGAGGTACACACGAAACATCAAACTTAACTTAAGCTCTCTCATGAAAAATAAAAACCTGCATATCTTTAGAATTGTTAAAAAATTTAATATGTAATAAATTTATTTTAAACCGGAATGTCTAACTAAATTCGCTGTAGATTAAAATGAAAGTAACTAGATTTCTAGCATTGCGTTGATCTGGGCATGGAAATAATAATAATAAATAATAATAATAATAATTAATAATAATAATAATAATAATAAAATAATAATAATAATAATATAATAAGAATATATAATAATAATAATAATAAGAATAAAATAATAATAAATAATAATAATAATAATAATAATAATAATAATAATAATAATAATAATAATAAGAATAATAATAATAATATCATAATAATACATAATAATAATAATATCCATATGTTATATACATTTGAACTCAGCTCGTTCTAACTTCTTTTTTTATCGCCGTCCTCACTTAGAATCACTGAGATTGTAAACCGATAATTCAAGTCGGAATTTCATTCGTACATTCTCCGTTCGCATATTGAAAGTACGTTTATGTAAAAAGTTCTCTATAATCGTGCATTCTGGAAACTTCATTTTGTCAGTAGAAAACAAAAAAAAAAACACAAACTGTATTTATTCAATTAAATAAAATGTTTCAAACCCATCGCTTCAGAAATGATAAGCAGAAAAGTTCTACATACTATAATGAGTGTGGGAGAGAGAGAGATGGATAGAGAGAGATGGAAAGAGAGAGAGAGAGATGGAGAGAGAGAAGAGAGATGGAGAGAGAGAGAGGAGAAGAGAGAGAGAGAGAGAGAGAGAGAGAGAGGAGAGAGAGAGAGGAGATGGAGAGAGAAATGGAGGAGAGATGGAGAGAGAGAGAGAGAGATGGAGAGAGATGGAGAGAGATGGAGAGAGAGAAGAGAAGATGGAGAGATATTGGAGAGCGAGAGAGAGGAGAGAGAGAAGAGAGAGAGAGAGCTTGGAAGGGCAGGAGAGAGAGAGGAGATGGAGAGAGCTTCAGCCTAGCTCTATTGCGAGAGATCGCGAGCTTGAGCGACTCGAAGAGAGCGCTGGCGAGAGATTGGAGAGAGAGAGCGAGCTCGCTGGGAGGCCTTCTCGCGCTATTTCTCTCGCGCGCGCTCGCGCGCGCTACTCGAGCTCTCTCGCTCAGCGAGCGCGCGAGAGATCGCGCGATCGCTGGAGCTCGATGGCGCGCCCCTTGCTCGCAGAGAGAGGTGTCCCCAGTCTGGAAAGTTTGCATCTTGCAAAACTCATCCAAATACTCCTTTATATCTATAAGTAAACATGCTCCCTATAGTTTCACGAGCAATGGTGCTTAACTTTCAATTTATTTTAAATAAATATTTGAAGAAGCTCAGTGTAAAAACGCGAGAGGGAAGTGTTTGTTTGTTTACAAGTTAGAATTTCGATAACCTCAAGAAATATTTTGAAAAAAAATAAATTACGTCTTGAGACCTTTTAGCATCTTGAGCTAGGAAAACAAGGTCAAATAAACGCAATTATTCAAAGTAAATTCGTTAAATATACTACAAACCAAAGAATAACAAACTAATTAGAGTTGTGAGCTCTTTCAAGTGCACGGATGCATTTTAGAAATTTATATTTGTTAGATTTTATGTTCCTCGCTAGTGGACCGAGAGAGAGAGAGAGAGAGCGAGAGAGAGAGAGCGAGAGAGAGGAGAGAGAGAGAGAGAGCCAGGTTGTTTGCTAGTGACGCGAGTCGTCTGAAAGATACGAGAATCCGTAGTGGTGTCGGTGTTTCCCCAAAGGTTTGCTTAAACTGAAACACACACACACACACACAGAGAGAGAGAGAGACCCCCACAGCAGCAGCAGCGCTGGAGGCTGATATAGCACCCCACCTCAACAGGAGAGACAGGGGAGAAATGAAGGTTCTTGGTACTCTCTTCATATATCTGCAAAGTATATGGAATTATGGATTATGAATAAAGAGTTACCATCGCATTCTTGTTTACCACGCTATACCATCCAGACAGACAGCGTAATGCCCGGAAAAGGTCTACCTTTGAACGAGACAATCACTCAAACCATTCGTCAGAGTCGTGTTTAACCCGCCAGCGGAGGAATGATCGGCCAATGTACACGTCTGTCCTGTCTCTTATTAAACGTCTTCGGGACGAATCAGACAGACGTGCAAAACAACCACAAGATATTAAATAATGTACACTCTCAGATTGAGTGACTGGGCGTAGAAACCCAAGAAGCCGTTACCGAAACAGAGAGTAGTCACCATCCCGTGCTAAAGGGTTAATAATAGAAGCCTACTTCGCTCTACCCAACTACACCTTAGATGAGATCCCTTCGCGTAAAAACTTAAAAAAAAAAATCTTTATTCGTTTTCTTGCCACAATATTCGCAAGAGCCGGCGCCTCCTGGTGGGCATGAAAGCTTCCAAAACGCTAATTGCTTGCAGGTGTAGCGTGGTGCCTTGCTATGGCGCTAGCGACTGCTTTTCAGAATCATTAATCACGACAACGCAAACGGTGCGAACTTCTTACTTTCGTTTTATCTCCACTTCAAAGAGAAGAAAAGAAAGTGAACGCGAGTCGAGAGATCGGAGGAATGGATAGGTGGGCATTTTGCACGCATTGCGTTCGAAATGAGTTTCAAGATCGTAAAGCAATAACCGAAAACCGTTTTTTTTTGCCGTGCTTTCATTGTCCGTAGGTAGACCTGCTAGTTTCCATGCGTCATCTTTTCTCTTCCCCCACCCCCCCCTGGCGGATTTCTGGTGCTAATGCGTAATCTCTCTCTCTCTCTCTCTCTCTCTCTCTCTCTCTCTCTCTCTCTCTCCATATCTCTCTCTGTACTGACGCCATATCTCTCTCTCTCTCTCTCCTCTCTCTCTCTCCCCCAGATCTCTCTCTGTACTGACGCCATCTCTCTCTCTCTCTCTCGCTCTCTCTCTCTCTCTCGCCCCATATCTCTCTCTGTACTGACGCCATATCTCCTCTCTCTCTCTCTCTCTCTCTCTCCCTCTCTCTTCCTCTCTCTTCCCTCTCTCTCTCTCTCTCTCATACTCTACAAATTGCCGATAATAAAACCTCTCTTTGAAGCTCGAAAACTACGAGTTTCCGCGGAATGTCTGTATAACGGTTTGGTTGCTTGCAGAGTGTTTTAACTCGTGAAGTCAATCACTAGTTTTCCTTTATGGCCTCACATATCCAAGATGTGGAAGAATTTGAATATTTTCATTGGCCAATAAATAGAAAGGAAGGAATTAAAAGCAATAATAAACATTAAATTCTACTGCATAATTATTATTTTTTAATTAAAAAAACGTAATAGCTTTGGAAAATTATTACTTTGCAGATTTAATCTTAAATATATATATAGATGTTTTCTGTTTATTAGTATTGCTACCAGATGGATTTTTTTTCAGTTTGAATGAAAATCCCATTCCATCTTTGCAAACAGCCGACACGGGGAGCAGGACGTCACCAACAGAAGGAAAAGCGTGGTATCTTGGTTAAAAGAAAATCAGAAACCGGAACTGATCCGGAAACGGATTTATCTCCTGCCATTGTTCAGTGACTAAATCACTGAGTTGAATCACATCGCCTCTGCAAAAATTAAATTTACTTTCAAAAAGTACCATATTTACGAAAAGAAGCAAATTTTTTTTCATCAAATGGTCCACCAGAAAACTTTAGAAGTGTAATTATGGCTCGATGTAATCCAACTTTTTGATAATGCACCTTTTAAAAAGAGTTTCTCATGGCCGCAAAATAAGGGAGTGCCCCCACTTAATTGAGTAGCATTCTTTCTCTCCCATTTGCCCAGCTTTCTTTCTCCGCGTCACCGACGACACTTGGACATCAGAAGTAGGCAATGTCGGACGCGAACCCATCTCTTTGTTGTCTCGACTAATAATCTGATGTCGAGCCTGGAACGGGATTTTACTTTGCCGTGGGTTTCAACAAACGTTTTGTGGAGCCCTAAAAAAATTATGCTTAATAGGATGTACGGCAGCCACGAACCGGGGTAACAGAAATCTACATGTCAGCAACGTGATCCATGGATCCAGCTCTTCATGCTCGGCGTATTGCAGCACTTTAACCTTACGCGGCGCGGGTTCTATCCACTAATGATCAATTTTAAAACTGTTTATTGATTTGTTACCTTATTCCTGTGTATCATAACGGGGTTCCCTCCCCAACCCGATGTTTCCCGAAAAGACAAACACCATCCGAGCGTCTGGTAGATTTCGGGAAATGAACCCGTTCCTTCAGCTCCACCAGCCTTTGTGCGAAATATGGAAAACGTTAATTTCCGACCTTTCCAAGGCTAATTTCCTGAACAGGTCCAGAGACGTTAACAGCGATGAGACCCCAGTGGGCAAAGCACTGGGGCGTTCACCAGCCGGAAGCGGAATTCCATGTGGCAGTCGAGCACGGATCGCGCCGATGCAGGCAGCGCAGACTGGTACCCCATCCGATCGAGGCGTAGATTTACTGCCGAACCACCATGGAAACAATTAATCGTGTTCAGTCTTTTTCACAATATCAAGACAGGGTTTGTTTCGTTTATTTTAGAAAAAGGAAACAATGCATTTGCAAAAAATATATATATAGTGGTGGGGGGAAGCGAGAGAGACGTTGGCGTGATTAGCTTTCGCTTAAAAGTTTTCAAAATTTTCCTGTCCAAATCTCCATTATACGTCAGTGTGCGCGTAGGTAAATAAATAAGGTCCGTTCTAAGATTCTGGCGACCTCTGCACGCTAAGAGCAACTTATATACCAGACAAGTCACTTTGACAGACGGCGAGCTAAGCTAATATTCCTCGCCGATCTTTCTGGATTCCATTTACTTTGCGCCATATTGATTTTAAATTTGCTCAGCGCTAATTGACACGTTGGGTGCTCGCGGAAGGTTGGTGGAGAAGCTGTGACACGGTCAGCGAGGGAATTATTTTCGCCGGAATGCCACGGCAAGCGAACCCGGTATTTCAGACCGAATGGATTTTACATCCACCGGATCCGGCTCTAATTCATTTAGAACATCTACGGTGGTTTTTTCCAGATTTCCTAAAAAACAAACAAACAGACTGCATTTCAAAGCCAGGGCAACGAAGTAATCAAGATTCTTACTCTGAATGGGAACCTAAACGTTCGAGGAAAAGCTTATTTCCTTAGGGTGTTAATAAGAAAAACTGAAGTACGGTTTTTTCGTTTAAATCTTCTGCTGATAATCGCTGATAAATATATCCATCTAAAATATTGCCAGGTATGCTTCAAAACTACAATAACCCACAGGGTTGAGTCACTTCCTTCACTGGTTCCAGGACTGATGATTGCATGAAGAATAACATCGGAACAGTATTGTCATCCTCACGTCATCCCGAGCTGGGATCGACCAGTCTGGACCCCTTCCATGATCCGAATTACAAAAATGGAGAAAGGGCTATAAAGAAGTATACTTTTTAAATGTATTTAATTCCCACCATCAGTAAGGGAACGCATTCAATTTTTCATTCGCAGCCAAAACAACGAAGACAAAGTGAACTGCGCCGAAAGATGAAACTTCCTTGTTTACTTCAGTGTCAATAGTTATTTTACTCCCAACTATTCGAACTTATTCGTAAACGGTTTGGGATTCATTTTGCTCTCATCGGCGCCATACGTTTGGCTTGAAGTTGCGCGTGCAGCTTGTACGAAGACTGGCCTCTCTCATCAGAAGAGCCTTTCTGTCAGGGTTAGGAACCAAGTGATGATGAGAAGAACTCTTCTCGATCCCCGGAATAATTCCCCGTACCATTCTATAGTCAACCTGTGAACTAATCTGTCTTCGTCCTTGCCGTGCGCCTAGGTGATATTCGTATTTTTTTGTAGAATCCTTCTCGATTACGTTTTATTCCATCCCTAATACACGCCATTTTAGAATAACTTCTTTTCGAGTTTTAGCGCGCGTCGACAGTTAGTCACGTGATCGGTATACCTGACACGTCACCTACAATGAACCTAAACACACTTGCCACAACCACCAACCGTGCCTTACTCAGAAAACACGTTTCTTAGATAAAATACCATATTTCTTTTCTGCTTGAACTGTTGTTCCTCAACCATAAAATTGCTAAGACAGAGAGAAGCTTGGATACTGGGGACAGCCGGCGGAAACAAGTTCCCAACCACTCTTTCCACCTAATGAAGAAAGAAAATAACTCTGTGCACTTTTCAAACTTTCTCCGAGCCGCTTTATTCGGCCTCTTGGAGAATGCCTTCCAGATGGTTCAAATTAGGTCTCTGTTCCTTTCATTAATATTCACTTACTTTATTTGTAAAGTCAGTCGAGATGAAGACTGAGAGAGAGAGAGAGAGAGAGAGAGAGAGAGAGAGAGAGAGAGAGAGAGAGAGAGAGAGAGAGAGAGATGGAGAGAGAGATGGAGAGAGAGAGAGAGGGGGAGAGAGAGAGAGAGAGATGGGTGAAGAGAGAGAGATGGGGGAGAGAGATGGAGAGAGAGAGAGAGAGAGAGAGGCGAGAGAGAGAGAGAGCAGAGGAGAGAGAGGAGAGAGAGACGGGAAAGCTAATCCTTCTCTCCTACGCTAGCGGCATCCCCCACATAAGGGCAGAACGCTCAAAGGAAGCTGGCACCAGCCCCGACAGGGAAGGAGGGTATCTTCGACTCTTTCTAGCGCAACGGTTTTCGCTGACGTGTCGCTGGTTTTTCCTCTATGTTAATTCCTTTTTAAAAAAAACAAAAAACAAACAGCAATAACAATAAATTATCAATCGTGAATACCGCGTAATTAATTAGCGAAGTGGAACTGGTAGGCATAGTGTAAAAGAATCCAAAAGCGAAAAGAAAGTGTGCAGCCTGACTTCCTCTGTACTTGGATAAAGCTGTTTCCAAAGCAAAATCTTTAATTAGTCTGACAGCGTCGGGATTATCTGTCACCCTGCTGCGCCATAGCAATTATCGAGAGATCCCTTGTATTTTTTTGTCCCCCTGACTCCGGACGATTCTCGGTAACGTTTTTCTCTATCGTTCTCTTAGGACGCGACGCGGAAGCTTAACCAACAGTCGGTTCAATGTAGTGGAATAGCATCCCCCCCCATTCTTCCACCGTGGTAGAAATATTTGTGTAGTTCTGATATCCGTCAAGAAAACGTTCGACAGTTTCAACGCTGATTCCGGCTGTCTTTTTTTTTTTTTTTTAAACCGGAAGTCAGCTGATCTTTTCTCCCGCGGATCTCTGGGAAGCCTGTCGCATCCTCTACGTCCACTGGGCCGCGCCGTTTCCTCCTGCTCGACGAGATACACTTTGTCTTCCCGGTGGGGGGGGAGGGGAGAGGTTATTTTGCTCGACAAATTAAAACAGCCAAAACTGGCTTCCAAGGTAGCCGCAGTTCTGCCATTATCGTCGAGTCGGAGCGAAGAACGGCAGCCATTTTTGTTCGTTTTGGGCCACGTGGAGGGAAAAGTCACGTTTAATGACGCGTGGCCTGTCCCGAGATCGGTTCGCCCGACTGGCTTCGACTCCAGCGTGACTTCCACCGGGAATGACAAATAATCCGTGATGGCGCCAATACGCGAAAAGAGAGATTTGTCTACCTTTTCGGAAGTTGTTACTGCGTAATTCAGTAAGCGATAAACTAAATCGGGTATGAAAAACTGCCCGTGTTTACCCGATAAGGTCAGGCAAGCCCTGTCTTCACCTGAAAGCGCAGCCGCTGGAGCAGGAAGCTGGTATGCATTGATTTTGTTCATGAAATACGATCGATTAATAATCATAAAGAAAACTTCCAAAGCATAAAGCTAAAGTTTTCAATATTTTCTCCTTTATCCTGTTACGTGTGCACGCCTTTAGATCTTTCGTAAAAAGGAATTGCAATGTTTTATTTTATGTTATACTTGTTTAGTTTCTTTTACTAATAGCTGCAGAAAATCTTTGTCTGCTTCTCCGTAATTCGTCTGGTAATAATTCACTGGCAGTTCATCGTGTTTATGAATTAATCAGAATAAAAGAAATGCCAAAAATGTCTTCCCCGTCTGATTTGTCTCGGTATTAAGAAGATGAAGCTTAATGGATCTCGATTCATCAAAATGATAGCATCTCAATGGATCCAAACCCATTACAGTCTTAGGCAGTTCACTTGCTCCTGCTCAGTTAATTCCTATCTGCTATTTTTGGCTGAGAAACAATTACTCATAACATGAGATGCCCTTCACGAACCAAAATCTCATCATTTCTTTGTTGTCCGGGAATTTATTTCTCTGCTGTAGTTCTGCGGGAAAACCTTCAGATGACCAGGATTTATCTTTAACGTCCACGAATCAGCTGCTTCATGTCCAAGCACCTGTCTGGTTACCTGCCTAATTTCTACTCGAATAGTTTAAAATCGCAACACCAAGCGGTTCTGGCAACGCTATGGTATGCACGAGAGAAACGTGTGAAGATTGATAGGAACAGTATCGGAACATTATTTAACATTCACGACAACACAGGTAGGTATCCCTTTGCTGCCGAGTGCCTGGTGTGGCCATCTCGTTATGGAATATCCATATATATGCGCACTCTACAAATATAGAACTGCATTTGTCGCTGTCAGCATATCCACTGATGAAAAAAAATATATATATATGTGTGTGTGTGTAATTTAATAACATAATAATATAATTACATACGCATATTCATAATATTATCGGTGTCTACCTTTAAGTGGTATTTATTTTAAATCACTGTTACGTATTTTCAGTGTTTAAATATAACACAGGAACAAGAAAGGGTAATAACTACACACATCGGAAGAAGATACGTGCATTTGAGAAAAATCCTCTTGAGATGAATGCAATTTAATAAAGGTAAGACCCATACAAATCTTCGTGATTACAAAAGCGAGATTTGGTAAAAGCGTTCATGAAAAAAACTAACCGAAGGGAAGTTCTAGATTTTCTGGGATAACGACATGTGTTTGTAATAGCTGCACTGGCTGCTTGTTAGGAATCCAGCTATGAAGTCAGGGGTTGAGAAGCAGTTTGGGGGGGGTTCTATGTGGATAATTTCAATAAAACAGAGTCCACGTATTAACAAAATAAGCTATTGGCTGAACTGACGTTCACTGTTAACGTCATGGAGAAGAAATACGGCTTAACTCTAAGTCACCGAGAGCGGGGTCGTAATCTAATTTAGCAAACAGTTGTAAGAAGCGGCTATAAAAAATCGCTCTAGGAGGATATCATTTTTGATAATTATGGAAGCGTATGAAGTGGGGAATAAAGGTTCGTAATAAACACATAGAGTAGGAAATAGCAAAAATATAAGTAGTTCATGAATGCGCGCGCGCTCTCTCCGCTCTCGCTCTGCTCGTCGCCCGCGCGAGCGCGCGCGCGCTCGGTCTCCATCTCTGCGCTCCATCTCGCTCGCGCTCTCGCGCTCGCGCGCGCGCGCGCGCTCGCGATGCTCGCGCGCGCGCCCGCTCTCCAGGCGCGCGAGCGCGCTCTCGCGCTCGCGCTGCGCGTCGCGCGCCTCTCCGCTCCGCTGCTCTGCTGCTCTCTCTCCCCCAGCTCGCGCGCTCGCCAGCTCCAGCGCGCTCGCGCTCTCCTCTCTGCGCTCGCTCTCGCGCGCTCCTCTCGCTCTCGAGGCGCTCGCTCGCGAGTCGCTCCCAGATCTCTCGCCTCTCCAGCTCGCGCGCCGCCCTCGATAAGTCTCTATCGCCTGAGCTCTCCATCGCCATCCTCTCTCTCCAATCTCTCTCTCTCTCTCTCTCTCTCCATCTCTCTCTCTCTATATATCTCTCTCTCTCTCGCTCTCTCTCTCTCTCTCTCTCTCCATCTCTCTGCTCACTGACTCATCTGTCCATCTTCCATCTCTCTCTCCATCTCTCTCTCTCTCTCTCTCTCTCTCTCTCTCTCTCTCTCTTCTCTCTCTCTCTCTCTCTCTCTGCAGGGTGACCGGATGCACAGACCATTTCCTTTTACACGCCACAGAAGAATGTTTCATCCTATCTACTTTTGCATTATTATTCCTGGACACTTTAACAGATCGATCGATAGATAATGACTATGTACGTTATAAAAATTACCACGATTGATTTGGCGCTCGATAGGACGTCTGTCTGACTTGTAACACTGTCGCTGTCTCTCTCTCTCCCCCCCCACAACAACCATGTTTTCTTCCATCCGAGCCTTTCCCTTTTTGCTTTTTCGTCAGCAAATGATTATCCTGGATGTGAATTTTTTTCTTCTCCAAATCGTCTAAATATTGGTGTTTTAATCACCCAGACTTCTGTTGGGCCAGAAGAATTATCGAGGCCCTGTAATTCGCGATTTTTGACAGGTGCCCTCTCCCGATGATGAACTCCCATACACGTTACGAAAACCAACTTCCCTCGTTAAAAAGAAAATCACTTAGCCATCATTTACGTCTCCCCGATACTTTTTAAATCTATTTTTTTATAAGAGTTCTGAAATCTTCAAACTCCCATTCATCTAATGCTCGCTTCGTTTACTGACTTTTAACCCATTTCAGACGACTTTTTAACTGTCAAAAAAAGAGAAACAAAAAAGTCAGATAATCTAATACAATGATGGTTTCCTTTGCCGGTAAAATCGATCCTCTTGATTTGCTGCCAATTGATCTGTGAACCTGTAGAAGGCAATCCAATGGGTTTGATCAGGGAGTCTGATAGGCTGACGACAAACTTCTTGACATTGTTTCCTCGGCGAGTTCGCGCAGACGCACGGGCGGGGAGGTGAGCGCGTGCCTACAGGTGAGCACTCCGCTTCGGCCAACGATAAATAATCAGCGGCTATAGATTTTGTGTCGAGGTGCGAGCAGACACTTGAGCTGAAACAGAGCGGGAGAAGGGAAAAAAAAGAGTGTGTACTCCAAGAAATGCTAATAACGCATTTAGCACCACACACAACGCCCACAGCATCCTTCACAATCCAACTACATCGTTAGAGTGAAACTTCGAGATTTCGCTACAACCTTTAGTCCGAAGCGCCTGCGTTAATAAAGAGAAATAAGTACGTTTTTGTAAAGCTTCGTCGACCTGTCTGCTGTTAGGTTATTTATTGGGGAAAACCGCAGACAGTTATCACGGCGATTGCGGTCTATGAAACATGCTACAGAGAGAGAGAGAGAGAGGGAGGGAGGGAGGGAGGGAGAGAGAGAGAGAGAGGAGATGACAGAGAGAGAGAGGAGATGACGTCAGTACAGCGAGAGAGAGAGAGATGACCGTCAGTACAGAGAGAGAGAGAGGAGAGAGAGAGATGACGTCAGTACAGAGAGAGAGAGAGATGACGTCAGTACAGAGAGAGAGAGAGAGAGAGAGATGACGTCAGTACAGAGAGAGAGAGAGAGAGAGAGAGATGACGTCAGTACAGAGAGAGAGAGAGAGAGATGACGTCAGTACAGAGAGAGAGAGAGAGAGAGAGAGAGGAGAGAGAGATGACGTCAGTACAGAGAGAGAGAGAGAGATGACGTCAGTACAGAGAGAGAAATATACACTAGTGACCGCATTTGTAGGCGGGCAATAAATTAATCCTTCGAGAATAAAGGAAGATAATGGTATTAAAAGGAGCCGGGTTGTGTGACGTCCCAGTCTGGTTCTCATAGAGTCCCCCCTTTTTTATGTACGTGTAACTGTTCAGTAGGCTGCCTGCAGGTGCGCGGGTCCGAGCTAGGGAAACGATTGTTTGATGTAGCTTTCCTGGCGAATGAGAGCGTGCAGCGAAAGTTTCTATAGAAAGTCTTCACCTGATAACGTGAGGAGAGTGCTCGGAATAAACGCACACGGCCGCCCGGTGAAGAAGAACGAGAGGGATCGATGCCAGGGAAGGTACGTTCGCCAAACCGAGCCGGTTCCGACCCATCGACTAAGCAGTCCAAAAGTTTACTACTGATCTACCGTCCCAGCCGCATGTATCTATGTGGGCTAATAAATTTATTTGTGGAATATGTGAGACTTCATTAGTTCTGCCTCACAAAACAGTTACATGGTTTCTAGAAACCATGTAACTGGAACAACGCTTATGGAGTCTCTTCGCTTATCCACAAGTTAGCGATACGAGTTACTTATTTCTGTAAACATGGCCGACCGCCCGCTATCGGGACGGTTGCTGCAGAACTCTCTCTCTCTCTCTCTCTCTCTCTCTCTCTCTCTCTCTCTCTCTCTCTTCTCTCTCTCTTTAGAGACTAGGTCCAAAGAGCGAAATGATGCTTTAATAAACAGACAGAACTTTTGTCCCTAGCAGAACAAAATATCTAAATAAATATAGGGGAAATAACAGAAAGCAAAGGAGAGTAAGCCAAAGTTTTCTCGTTCTTGATATTCGCTCTATGATAAGAATATCCGAGTGCTTCTCTCATCACCGAACTGAGCTCCGTTCGATGATGAGAGTTTATCTACCTTATTAACAGATATGAATTATCAGTATAATCAAATAACAGGATTATTCAGATTATCTTTCCACACCGGCCTACAAAATCCGGTGATAATTCGCGATAACAGATTCTCAGTATTGTGAGAATCGTCGTGTAGTCCCTAAGTAAAAGCAAATAAGCAATATCGACAAACTCTTTTACATATCTTTTTAACTGCCTAATATTCGCATCATCAACCCAAATCTCTCCCAGATGCTCATGACTTCCACGAACGGAATGGCTGGACCGACGTCGTTTTTTCTCCCAAAATGAGCCCATTTTAAAACGAGGTTGGCAGGGTTACGAGCCACTGCTTAGTATTCTATGCTCGGTTGTTCTTGTTTGTCATGTTAAACGCTATCAGAAACTTGTTCGTTTCAATGCTTAACGCTGTAATCCAGATTAGGGAGGTAGATGACCTCGGCCCGATGCATTTCTACTCTTAAAGTTTGAGAAGGAGGAGGAGGAGGAAGAAGAAGAAGAAGGGAAAGCGAAAGGGTATTTCCAGGTTCCAGCGAGGAAAACATAAGTTCTGGGCGTCAACCGAGGGCGGCTGTTAAGACGGCGACAAATCGAATGGTTTCGCACTCCTACCGGGACTTGGCAGTCGGAAAGATGGCTGAGCGGCTTACAGAAATGTTGGTCATCTGCACAGAGAGCGCACGACTAATCCATCTAAGATTGCAGGTTCCCAGCAAAATGCTGCAGTCAGTTCTTCTTCTCTCACTTTATATCAACACCAAATGGTTCAGCACACTCTATCCAATTGATAAATAAACGATAGTATCTCGATAAATATAATGAATGGAAACTAACTGAGGTATGATACATAGGCCTACAGACCATTGGCAACACACTTGCCTGTTTAAATATGATTATAATTTTTTTTTCCAATGCACGATATTATTATTTTTAAATTTGACCTGATTTTAAAACAAACAAAAAAAAAAGGGAAAGTCAAAATCGGTTAACAAATAAAACATCAATCGTTTACAATTTTATATGAGTCTCCTATACCACGGGGATGCCGATGAATTAGAAAGGACAGTGTCACTGCTAGGAGCGGAGAACAGATGTAGATCGCCGTGAACTAAGCTCTCGTTTCACTGCAGATGGCGGGTAATGGTTGCTGCCTTTTGTATTCCGTCAATGGTACGGCGCCGGTGGTCTTTGATGTTTTCCCACCTCGGCCGTGTCGGCATAAGAACAATACTGCAGAAAAGCCAAACCTAACGGTCGCCGTTTTACACTATTATGGTTGTTTTCAACAAAGTATCTATGCATTTGTTTTCCAGTTCAAAAATCGCACACCTCGTCCTCTGCCCTCGAGCTTCGTCTCCAGATCGGGATTACTAAGCTCACGTGACCGGCTTTTGTCCGATCCGGTAACTAGCCTGTGACAGTCAGAAAAAGCCCCTAATTTCTGTCGTGTAGGTCCCATCTCATGAAAAACGGACCATCGAGATTAAAGACTGAAGTCTTACTTCCTTTCCGCTGAACTCTACCGGGCGAAATCAGTGGAACCACGATTTGTTCACGAAGGAATTTAGATCTCCAAAGTCAAGCATTTCAGGCGAGGGTGAGCCTCACTTGTTAGGAAAATACATAGTAAGGCGAGATTAACTTAACTGAGCCTTGCCATGATGTCGCACACAGACCCGTCGTGGAAAACACAAACCAAATGACAAGAAGAAAGAAAATCACTGAAATGTCTTTAACCAGCTCATCGAGATAATATTAACGCTAATTAATTATTATTATTATTATTATTATTATTATTATTATTATTATTATTATTATTATTATTATTATTATTATCTTATTTTTCTACACTAGCTACCGCATCTCTCTATTTCAGATCGTCACAGGCCAGGCTGGGAGTCTCCATTTCAGGTTACATGTCCCATCTGGTGAAAGACCAAGGGGGAAACCGTGTCAGTAGCAGGAAGACAGTGTGCATAGCCGTCATCTCTAGCGTGAGCAGGATCCGATTAGCCACAACAAAGAAAAAAAAGGATATTAGCGTCTTAAAGTGAATAATAGAAATCAATACAAAGCTCTTGCCGTAAGCTCACTGGGCAACTTTGGGAGTAAGCTGATAAGTATTACCGGCAGAGATATACTGACTGTTATTTTTATTAAGATTGATACTATTGCACATATTTATACGCCAATCTTAAAGTCGATGTTCATGAATAAAGCCAGTACACTATCTATCAGTAAAGAATTAGTATTGAACGAAGATAGCGTGTGGCGATCTCGGCATATCAGACGACGTATTATAATCGTAAGGAACTCGTGCGTGCATAACTCTGTTAGCACGTAATGGCGGACATAGGTTTATCGGCATCATATTACGCGTGTCTCGTTTTTAGAGTGTTGGCGTGTATAACCCTCGATGAAATTCCGCCTGGATCTTTAATAAATGACAGGTGTTCTTGCGTGACATTACACGTGAAAGGTGAGAAATGGTTTCGTCTAATTTTGTCGAATTTCGTTCACCAAAAACCGCTCTCCTATTAAAGGGTCTAACGCAGTCTGTCAAGATTTGGGACAAGCGGATGCGCCTGGATGGAGTATCTACCTGTCACAGCCTGACTGGGTGTGGTTCGCCTCGGGCTTCGCCAGCAAGCTGAAGACAGCATCACGTATTAGGTCTGGATCTGGTTAACCGCGCTCGTTACAAATCAACGTCAGAGCCAAATACTACGTCATGGTGGAATCGCTAATCAACAGCGACTGAATGCCTCAATATCTTTAGAAATTCGGGGCCTACCAGCAACATCTGGTCACGATGATAAGAAGGCTGAGGTCGGACAACTTAAGATTTAGGAGGGGTCCCCACACCAAGGGCCAATCAATGGACGTCATGTTCGTGGTGCGCCATCAGCACCCGATATTGTGGGTTTAGGACTAATTGCGTTTATTTCAGACGTCATAATTAAGTTTTCCGTTTGTTGATAGCAGAGTCCAGACTGGCGGTGGCAGACTCACGCTATCGGCTATTATGAACACAGTTCGCTCAACTAGTGGTTCTAAACTATAATCAGATAGACGGCATCCAGCATCCGCCTCGTCATTCCCTCGACACGGACTCCCCTGGCGGGGCGCTGGACCACAACCTCCGCCTTACGCAGCAGGGCTGATACCGGAAGACGTCGGTGCTCCCGACCGGCCATCAGATCTCCACCATATTGATGCTTTCATTTTTTTGAGGAAAGATGCGCGCCCACAGACAAACATTCGATCTTCCTCAAATTTAACTTTGAAACGTTCGTCTTTAAGCGCTGTTTCTTAAAGCAGCATCAGTTTTAAGTTCTTGATTTGGAACATTTGAAAAGGATATCGCATAATTAATATGAAGTAACTCCGCTAGTTTTTAAACTGATCAGATCGACTGTCCTCGCAATAGTAACGCCACAAGACGCACTGTTTGTTAGCTACCATCAACCCATTTCTTCCATTCACAGCTGGGACGATATAACGCTGTATATGTAGAAGATATTAGTCCATCATCAGCTTACAAGAGAATTTCGTCACCTAATACATCGCAACCATCGTGGGTTGGCAAATCGGCCCAGTTCTTGCAGCATTTGACTTCTTCGCTAGTCAGCCAGGAAATCAGACATAGACAGCCAGTTTGTATTTCTTTGTGTTGTTGTTGTCTTCATCACTCGATAACATCCGCAGCTCTCTTGTTACCGCGGAGTTCTAAATCACGATTGTTTATCAGGAAAGTCTGTACGGACGGATAGCCGCTATTGCTGTCTGATAAGGTTAACTAGAATAGGTTTTTCTTCTTACTCAACCCTGATTCCGTCTTCTCGGTTTGCTATCGGGGAGATAGAAAAGATTATTCTTCCAGCGTTAATGTTCCTTTGGCTTAGCGTAATAAAAAAATGCAACGGGATGGGGGAAGTCCGGCGCGGAGAAGATGCAATTCTCCACAGACTAACTTTGCTGCCATTAACGAATGAGCGAACCGAACGCCAAGCAACAACAACAACAACAAAAAGAAAAGGGGGGCGGTAATTACCTCGAAATAAAACTGGTTAAAGAACAGCTGAGGAAGGGAAAGTTTTGTATAGAGACGAAGAGTGCGCGGAATTTATATTTTCATCTATGGATGCGGCTGGGGTATGACCTGGTGAGTAGAGGTCGTTGGACTTGCAGCTTGAAACCAGAACAAGGTCTGTTCGGCGTCCAAAGCCGTACGAAGCAAACTTGCAGTTGGAATTTAAAGCAAACATGATTTTCGCAGAAGTGAAGTTCTTCTACCGGGAAAGATGCGAAGCGGAGCTGACCGGACCGTGGGGCGACCTCACACGAATCAACAATTGTACGTGGAGAAAGTACGCACGATGTGTCCGGAAGAGGAATAGGTTCCTTAAAGGGAGAAAGAAAAAACAATGTTATTTAAAGCTGAAACCGAAAATGTAAATTCCGCAATAGGATGTATGGAATCGCAGAGCTTCGATGTAGATTCCTCCAACTGTACGTAAGCAGACCGTAAAGGGAGAAACAGCCAATTGTGCAAAATGTTCAGTTAATCAAGAATGGCACAGTCTTACTACCGATATCTATTGAAAAGCCATTAGCTTGCGATTTTGTATTTTAGAGAAATTCTTAAGAAATGGACAGATTTTGTAAGTTCGGTGAAGCTAGCTGCTATAAACGAGGTTGGATTTATATGAAGATTAGGCTAAAACTGTTCCGCTCCACGGTGAGTCCAGTGATTGTAAGTTTACGGAAAACAGAACCATCAACACTATGGCAATTATTTCTGTGGTCAAAGGGTGTATCAGGAAGCGCTAACTTCCCATCAGGCTCCACGGCCAATTCCAAACTGATATGCAACGCATTAAGCCACTGCGAAGAGCTGTTACCGCTATCGGCAGGAGAAAACTACAAATGTATCGCCGACATGCAGTAAATCTCTCCGATGGAGCTCTGGTCCATTCCTCTATCCACATCTGTGGAACTGGCATGTTTACTCTTTAACTTTAAATAATATTGGTTCCCTGCTGTGTATAATGTCGGTCGTGTAATCCGCAACAGGTCTGCATCGCTTTTGTCCGGCAGAGAGAGAATTCAGCCCGGTTCCATTGCGAAGACTTTAAATTATAACCGTGAATTTGTTTTTGAATGGCGTCACGGTGCTTGGCCACATCTCATTCGGATTTCAAACTCCAAATTCAAGAATCTCTGCTCCTTTTACGTGCAGGTAAATAACACTGGTCAACGCAATCTCTGCTCACTTATATCTGAGACTTGTCTTTGACTAATTTGGGGGCGCTGAACTCAAATATCACATCAAGTTTTTGCTCTACAGCATACCCCCATTTTCGATCAATCGCCATAAAAAAGTACCCGATTACAATGATTTCCACAATCACCTCAATCCTATTCTTATCATTTTATTTAGAATACCGTTCAAACAAACAATACCATGAATCAATTTTGAGATTAACAAATATATTGGTTAACTATGACATATGAGTCAAAATATTGAAATAGGAAAACATACATCGATGCTAGAATTGAATGAATTCTAGTCAAAGATGGGCACAAACTAATCCAGAATATTCTTGTCAGTTCATTTAGAATACCGTACTAACAAAACAATGACAGACATCGGTTTATTTACATTAGCTGATATCAGTAAATGACACATTCTTCCTTCATGGATTAAATTTTCGTTTGTAGGCTTTTCTGGAGTGCTTCATTTCCAGACAGTCTCTTTTAATACCCCAACAGTAGTCGGCTATCACGTGAGTATCCCACCTTCCTTGGTATCGCTTCTCCATAGCTTGTATATCTTGATGGAATCTTTCACCTCGCTCATCACTTACGTCACCTAGATTTTCAGGAAATGAGATCTTTGTAATTTTCAGCTTTTTTTTGTTTCCCAGGAAATTTTTCACAACAGCCACGAAAGAATTCCATGATCTTTTCTCCATATCTTTCATGGAGCTTGTGAAATGCTGATCTCTCATCAGTTTTCTGATTTGTGGGCCCCGTCAAACGCACCAGCTTCTATTTTTTTTCATAACTGAGGCTAGTAAATATTGCGCATATGTACTTAGAACAGTCACCTTCTGTGCTCAGAGCTTTAACACGCTGCTTCGTTAGACCCAGTTTGATGTGGAGAGGAGGAAAGATGATTTTTACCCGATCTACTAGTGGTTGGTTTTTGGTATTTGGTTCTCCGATATTTAAGCATGTTCGCACCGGCCAGTTCTCCTGAGTCCAATGCTTGTCCTTCGCTCTACCATCCCACAGGCACAAGAAACATGGGTATTTCGTGTATCCTCCTCGTTGACCAAGTAGAAGGTTAACCATTTTAAGATCCCGTAGAACAAAAAGTTGACGTGATGGGCAAAAAACCAGATTTTATTTTTGAAATCTGCGCCCCCCCAAAATTAGCTAAAAACAAGTTGTCAGATCTTAGTCAGCAGAAGAAAAGCGAAAGAATGTTGGCCCCTGTAATCAATAAAATAAGCAGAACAAGGGTCCCAGAAACACACCACGTAGAACTATGAGAGATAAGGGCTGAGAATCTCGAAAAACTAACTGACATAAAAAGGGAAATAGGTATGTGAAAGAAGAAAAAGAAAGTCCAAGCCCGGTGTTTCAACAAGATGTGATGTTCACGGATCCTTTTAAACTCCCTTTTAGATGCCAGATACCCGTGCTGTTACATCGGCTTGAGGAGGGCCGAAGAAGATCTATAATTAATTAAGACTCGAAACCTCGAGGTCAGCGTCAGAAGAGCGAGACACGACAAGTGCACAATTAACTGTTACCTTGACCTGTACCTTTACGCGAGATACCAATAAATAAATATATACATACATACATATAATACAATCGGTAGGTTTCCATTCACTTGTAATCGTTTTATCCTAATCGATTTGTTTAGAAAACCGGTTCAGTTTTATTATCACGTAGCAATTCCGGTCAGTACGACCCGTCCGTCACCAGTCAGCTGTCTGCGGTGTGATTTCAGTTCGACTGATTACTGCACGGTAGATAACAGAGTGGGGAAACAAACTTATCCACAGAAAGCAGTGAGAAGATTCAGAGGATTCGAATGATCCCTACATAAATGAAAAAAATTCCCTTTACTATATTAGCATGTTCGAATATGATATGCAAATTTGGCAAACCATTCTCTTCGCAACACCAACAGAGTCTCTCTCTCTCTCTCTCTCTCTCTCTCTCTCTCTCTCTCTCTCTCTCTCTCTCTCTCTCTCTCTCTGTACTGATGTCATATCTCTCCTGTCATCATTCACATCATCATCATCTCTCTCTCTCTCTCTCTCTCTCTCTCTTCTCTCTCCTCTCTCTCTCTCTCTCTCTCTCTCTCATCTACTCACTACCAATGAAAGTCTGTTCCGTCTACCATGTCCTTCCTAAACTCATCCTTTAGTCAATGATAACACCGCATCCATAACTAGCCATTACAACTGATCTATATCCGAACAAGAACTTTCCTTTATCCTACGTGATTTCGCCAGATCTATACATGACCGGGTGCGTTTCCGCAAGAGACCCTTTGAGGCAAAATAATACTTAATCCGTTACTGACTTAATTTATCTCCAGTTAATTACCCCTTCCGCCCATTTTCCAAAAGTATTTGTTTTACTGATTTTATAGCCAAATGTATAAGCAGATGTAAGATAAACTACTTCAGTTATATCTAATCTATATGTTAGACGAGCTGGGATACTCGGCGCTAAACGGGGGAAAATAATGGCTTTAAACCAACTTGTGGCAGCTTAAAACCCTGCCGGATTTTTAAGGTACCCACACCGCAGATTCGGGGCCCCTGGTCGCTACGACGGGGCCGAGAAAGAGTCGTAAACGGACGCTTGCAAATATGTATTAGGGTGTTGGAACTACTGGTCACGGGCACCGCCATATCCTTCGACATCACACGTTTCCCGATCAACAAGTCATCGGTGGGGTAACGGGAATGGGTTCCCGGTGAACAAATGACGGAGGAATGGTCCCCGTTCACCTTTCCGACTCGCGGTGATACTATGCCATTCGCGACGACGACGACGACGACGACCCTGCAAAGGGGGGTTATCACTCTTTGAAACAGCACAGGTGGCTTACGACGATTTGCCCGTCTTGTCCCCAGTCATGCCTTGCTGCCCCTCCCTCACCTCCCGGGTTTCCTGCTGTCCTCCGTACGAAGACAGAGGCCCGAGCCAGACCGGACAGTGATTTCTGATGTACGGGCTGCCACGTTCCGTGACTCGACCACGACTTGAAGAACCGGCAGCGGGAGAGGAACTCCGGCAATCCCACCGATCGATGCCAGGCCACCCGACCGACAGCAAACAACGGTGTATTTGTAATTTTGTGATAGCATCCCCCCCCCCCCGCAAGATCGGGGGGGTGGAGTAAGGTGATGGGGCTTCAGAGAACAACTGGAATGGGAACCACTTCGGGAGATGCGCCGAAAGTCAGTTCCACCGCCAAAGTATATTCGGAGTAGAATTTCTCGATATCCACCGGTGCCATAACAACGCGATCTCTGTTCGCCCTGCCACTCGGTCTTACACGACCAGTCACGGACATCTTTCACCTGTCGCACAAACAGCGAAGCGCTATTTGATAACCGCCTAATCACCGGGATTTTATGGATGTTTGCGTGTGCGTGTTTTTAATTATTCATAGGTAGGCTAAGTCGCTTAAAGGCCAGCTACCGCTTGTTTCTGCTTACGGCGGTTGTATAGACTTGCTGGCCACCAAGTTCGTCAGGGCTGCGGAAAGCAGTGGATATAAAGAAAAGGTCCCTATGCTCATCTCTTCCACAGTCGTTGGCGGTGATGCCGAGGTGAACAGGAGAGGTTAGATACAGTCTCGTCCGATTCCAGCAGCTCGGCGACCGAGACGCCAGACGTCCTCAGATCCTCGTTCTGAAGACGCTGGCGTTAGAAAACAGGAAGTAGAACCTCTGCGGCTCTCTTACAGCCTTCCGGCGAATAAACGCGAAATGTTTTACAACTCCGCAAAGTCAGGGAGATATTTACAGGGTTTTCTAAAAAGAAATGTTAGTAGAAATTCGTAATGTCTCTAAAACGTCCAGCCAAACTACCCACGTGATTTGATTAAAAAGTTTAAATTTCTAAGACGTGAAGAAAGCCGATTTCTTCTACTAACCGCCCCCGTTGCTAGGAAACTGGGCAAATCTAGGCTCCATCTTTTCCGGTGTTGGACAAATCTGATATAATTAAGTCCTATGTCACTTAGAGACGACGACGGTTTGATTAGAGTTTGAGAAGTCAAAGTACCAACAGAAGTGCAAAAAGGTCGTTTGGTTTTTTGGGGGGAGGGGAGAGCGAAGGGGGCACCTGTAGCTTACTTCAGCCATCGCTGGTTTTAAGCTGTCTAGTAAAGCGTTCTTGGTGCTTGTAATACTAACAGGTGCGACCGAGTGTCCAAATAACAGCCAGTTCTTTTCGTCGTCGCAAACATGGAATGGGATCCCTTTAGTCTGGATTTCTTGTAAAAGCTGAGAGGCCGCCTGCGTCATTGCATTTAATATACGCGACTGCAGGAAGTTAAAACACCCACCCACCGCCGACAAAGGTGTGGAGTGTGTACGAGCGTCTGGCAGTAAGGGGTTTTACTTTCAGAGCGATGAAGGGACAAAAGCGCTGTGTATAAGTGTAACCACTGGTCTGGAAGACTCGAAGTGCCGAAAGCTCGACGTGTCAGTTAATTTAATCGATAACCTTGAATTTCTCAGATTAAAACTCATCGTCAAACATCTTTTACCTTAAATGTTTTTTTTTTCTTCTCAAGAGCGTGACTGGTTGCCAGGTATCACGTTCTTTGTAATATTTTTTTGGTATACCTCTTCCAATGACTTTCCTCAAATAAAACTGAAGAGTACACTTTCTAAGTGAACTTTCAATGGCCAAATTCTTAATACAGCCTTTAAATAACGTTTACGTAAATACTTTCTCTAAAGGTTTCGGAGACTGACTGAGTCAGGCGGTGGTCCAACTTCTGATGTATCATAATATAGCCTACAAACACATTTTATACGCAGACAGTTGTCAATTTGCTTTATTATTTGTAATTTATAGCTTCAAACAAACACTTGCTGGATATAAACCGTATCCATGTTTAAATCATAAATAAGCTTATTTTCTCCGCATCGATAAATATTTAAATTATTCCAACAGAACAGGAACTAGGGAACAGACGGTTGCCATAGTTTCAAACACCACGTGACAAACTTTCTCCCCCCCACTTCCGGCCGAGGTTTACAAACAAATGAACATCCACAGAACCGTAACTCGCATCCCGGTCCATCCAGCGCATAGACTACTTGAAATAGAAGCAAACAAAACTGCACAAATAAAACACTGAACAGAATACAACAAATTTTACTGACGACGCGAAAGACTCAGAAATTGCTTCCGGCTCTTTGACCTCGACCGCGGCCATGTCGCGACTGTCATGGCGGCGGACTGTTCTCTCCTACAGGTCCGCAGCGAATGTTCAATATCACGTGATAAAGATAATTCGTTCCGAAGAAGTTTGGCAACCAAACCCGGTCTCCTCTATATATTTTTGGACACCTGCTAACCTATAAGTAAGCGTTAATAGATTATATGCAATAGTATGAAATCTTTCAACGTTGAGTTCATAATTATGGTCCTTATAAATGCACGTGATTAGCTATTGGATTACGTAAATTGTCTGCTTACTGTTCTGTTACCAAACTTGTATAAAGACAACACCGTGATGGAAATACTTTCATCAAAATAGTTAAATAATATTAATAACCTTTGAGATGCTATTGTTGTTGTTGTTGTGTGTGTGTGTGTGTGGTGTGTGTGTGTGTGTGTGTGTGTGTGGCGTATAGTCTGAATTTGGTAAATTGATGTTATACAGTCTGACGTATTAAAAACTTTTAGGGATTTGGGAAAGATAATGAGTCTCGCGAATAATATTCACTTTCGTTTAGTAGGATGTGGTGTTAGCTGCCTTGTATTTGCCTTGATAGGTTCCCGTTTTAACTTAACGCAGTTCTCGTTGGCTCCAAGACAGCCCGATAAAACCAGACGTGTTCCGGAAGGCCGTGTTGCCATGAACACACGTAGAACTGTTTGTGGCATTCAGTGTTTTAAACCTGTTCAAAAACACGGCTGTCTTTAGTGGCCCGCAGCAGGGCAGGCTGGACTCTCGTGGAAGAGCTTCCTATTGTCTCAGGTACACCTGCTGCCGGACGCCGGTGTGAAGCATCTTTAGATAAACGGAACACCTGATGGTCAGCGAGCGATGTGCTGTGGAAGGGCGTTAGCAGGTGCACGCACCTACCGTGACCGCGTGGTCAAACATTCATCAGGCGTAAGGACCCGGTGTGTGAACAGGGTCTCTCTCCCCACACGATGGTTTCAGGTCGGGGACCGATCCTTAACCCAGAACCCTACTTCGCGAGCTTACTGGCTAACAATCCATAACGCGCCCGGGCAGCAGCAGCAGCAGCGGGCGTCAGTGCTCCAGAGCTGAGTAATGGGAACTTCCTTACCAGTTCAACTTGATAAGCAGAACTCTAACCACGGCTGACATCCGAGTCGCGAATAGCATGTTCCAGATGGCACCTTAGATAAGAAACGGTATAAACATGTTACCTGGCCGACTGCCAAATGGAACCGCACACCGGTGTCAATCATCTAGAACAAAGTCCTCCACGCTTTGTTTGTACTTCTCCTTCGTTGTATCTTTGGGAGCGTAAAACTTGCGTGCGCATGCGTGTGTTAATTATGATATCAGCGTAGACAGACAATATCTGGAGAAGGATGGAAGCGTCAGACTCTGAGGTCCGCCACGTTCGACAGCTTTCTTTCTTCAGCTGTACAATGCGAAGTACTTATAGGATGAGATTTATATTCAATATCAAACCGTGGTTCAGCAACTGTACATTTCACCTACCAGTGGCGCACGCGCACACGCGCTCGCATACACGTGCACTGGCACTACGCGAAATGCTTTCATGATTGAATGTAACCAGAATTCGCCAAATTTAACAGTAACAGAAAGACTGATTTTTGGTACTGACCCAGAAACATGCTTAAGGAACAATTTACACCATCTCTTTTGATTCCATAAAAAAAAATCTGTTGCAATCAACGAATTACAAATTTTTTGTTTGTTCAAATAATTTTTTTCAGTTTCTTTCTAAATGACTCTGAACGTGTATGTCTGCATACATTGGATACTCATTCACCTTATAATTGAGCTGTATATAAAATCTTCAGCTCTAAGAATAATTTAATAAACAGAAAATATTCTATATTCAACTTGCCATCATACTCAAAGACTGAACTGCTATAACTCAATAACACTAAAGTAGTGGTGAAATTATAATTAATTTGCAATATTTATAGATTTAATGTATGGAATGTTTGATCAATATTTCTAAAAATTATATTTAATTAAAATACTTGAAGATATCGAGTAAGCATTTTGTCATTACAGAGAAATTGCAGATAAAGAAAAACAGATGAAATAATTTTTAATTCCATCAATATAAAAAATATCATATTCTGGTTTTCAACCATTTTATGAAATCATTCACGTACATTAAAAATACCTATCATGTTAAGGATGTCTCTTTTATGCTATATACCCCAGGTAGAACTTTACATACGTAAGGAGAATTTTCCTAAGACTCAGACAGGCTATTTCTGTCACGTGTGTACATAGATCGCTGCAGACAGGAAAGACGAATTTTTAAAAAACTATCCTTTTTTCTCGGCTGCCTGCTTTAGAAAGGTTTCCACGTGATCCACCTTTGTTTTTTCTGTCTTGATCCGGTTTGGCAGTAGAAAGAGAGAGAGAGAGAAGAGAGAGAGGAGAGAGAGAGAGAGAGATGAGAGAGAGAGAGAGAGAGAGAGAGCGAGAGAGAGAGAGAGATGATATCAGTACACAGAGAGAGAGATGACGTCAGTACAACAAAAAGAGAGAGAGATGATGTCAGTACACAGAGAGAGAGATGACGTTAGTACAACAAAGAGAGAGAGGAGAGATGATATCAGTACACAGAGAGAGATGACGTCAGTACACAAAGAGAGAGAGAGGAGATGATATCAGTACACAGAGAGAGATGACGTCAGTACAACAAAGAGAGAGAGAGAGAGATGATATCAGTACACAGAGAGAGAGATGACGTTAGTACAACAAAGAGAGAGAGAGGAGATGGTATCAGTACACAGAGAGAGAGATGACGTCAGTACACAACAAAAGAGAGAGAGAGAGAGGAGATGATATCAGTACACCAGAGAGAGATGACGTCAGTACAGCAAAGAGAGAGAGAGAGGAGATGATGTCAGTACACAGAGAGAGATGACGTTAGTACAACAAAGAGAGAGAGAGGAGATGATATCAGTACACAGAGAGAGATGACGTCAGTACAACAAAGAGAGAGAGAAGAGATGATATCAGTACACAGAGAGAGATGACGTTAGTACAACAAAAAGAGAGAGATGATATCAGTACACAGAGAGAGATGACGTCAGTACAACAAAGAGAGAGAGAGGAGATGATATCAGTACACAGAGAGAGATGACGTCAGTACAACAAAGAGAGAGAGAAGAGATGATATCAGTACACAGAGACAGATGACGTTAGTACAACAAAGAGAGAGAGGAGATGGTATCAGTACACAGAGAGAGAGATGACGTCAGTACAACAAAGAGAGAGAGATAATATCAATATACAGAGAGAGAGGAGATGATGTCAGTATACAGAGAGAGATGACGTTAGTACAACAAAGAGAGAGAGAGAGAGAGAGAGAGAGAGAGAGAGGAGAGGAGAGAGAGAGAGAGGAGAGAGAGAGAGGAGAGAGGAGAGAGAGAGAGAGGAGAGAGAGAGAGAGAGAGAGAGAGAGAGAGAGAGAACGTACATAAATAACTGAACAAACCGGTATGAAGACTTTCTAGCAACAGAGTCAACGCTGGTGCTCGCCCTGACGTCATCAGACAGCTGGCTGCGTCCACGTGCCAAAATAAACGAGGTTTTGGTTAATTGTTTATTTGTAGTCTATCGTACACACGCACAGACAAAAAAAAAGCACAGCAGAACGTGAAACTTTGTCGCTGCGAGTAATGGCCGCCGGTACAAGTGAAAGGACGTTGAAGTATCATCCTACACGGCAGCTGGTGATCAGGGAGAGGCTGGGGTAGCGGAACAACATTATGTCTGAAGTCTCCTGGAAGATCTCACTCCAGGAACCTCCCACGAACTTTCTGTCTCGCTTCTTGAACTATTTATGTTCATCGCTCGGCTTTACTGGTAGGTGATCGAACGGCTGGTGCTGGCAGTGCAACTAGAAACCACCAGAAAGGGAGTGCATGGCGATCTTAGTGCTTTAGACTTTTAGAGTACTGCTGTCATTTATATCATCTATATCTCTAACTTTGTTTAATCTCAGCAAAGTCTGAATCACTTTAGTGTTTGTTTTTTTCTTCACTGTTTGGAAAGAGTACACTTTATTTGACATTTTTTTTACCCATCTACTAAACAATATTTCTGAAAGATTGTAAATTCTTAACATTATTACTGCTGTTGGCCATTCCGTATATTTTATTATCATCTAGAAATTCTGTTATACCGTTAATGACTCCGGTATCATTATATCCTGCGTAAAAGGGAAGAAAAAAAGAATAGGGCCAAGAACGAAACCCTGTGGTAGCCCATACTGGCGTCTTTTAGAACCATGGAGATAGCGCCTTGCAAAACAACGTTCTTATATATGATTCGCAAGCTACCACTTATAAAAAAGATTTTGATTTTCTCTACTATGGGAGCCGTTTAAATAATGCTTAACTAAAATCAAGATGAAGACTGATTATATTAAGACTCTGGAGCAGGTTAATTTGGAAACTTTCTCTACAGTGAAAACTGCACTGGCTATATTCACGTAGATTATTCTTATTTAAACAAGAAATGTCTTACATGTTACATGTTACTTTTAAACATTTCATCCAAAAATGACAATAAACGACCAGCTGTGTAAACGATGGCTTCACAGGTGATCTTTTTCTTATATCGGTCTTTCCTTTAAAATGCTGTTGGAACTGATTTACTAAATCGTAAATGATTATATGGATTGAGGATGTAGCTTTAGATAACACGGAGATGCCTAATGAACAGGTTTTACATTCTTTCGTCTACAATAGATGCTTTGTTTCCTAAAGTGGAGAGACTGCCTGATGTACCTAGTAAGGACGGTAACGATTGGCCAAACCAGGCCAGCTATACTCTCCCGAATCTTCCATAAAGTCTTTCGACGCTGAACGTTGAACTGTTGGAAGTTTAGTACCGGGAACACTGACAGGATCGGACCTGAATGAGAGCGGGGGAGCCCCGATAAAAAATGGGAGAGACCCGCTCATTTGCATTCCGGTTGAGGATTGTTTCGTCGGACGGAATTCGACGTATCTGATATGTTCGCTACCTGAACAACAAAGACGTTTATGTAGAGATGGCACGAAAGGATATTACAAAATTCTAGTCAGGTGGGGAGGAGAGGGTTTTTGAAATAGAGCCCATTACAAAAACTGAAGAACTCGAAACACCCTCAGCTGCCACCGATTACCGCGGAACGGGGAACCTGTCGTTTATCGTTCGCTTAATTAAAGTAGATGAAAAGTCCTGTCCCGTCATTACTTCGGAGGTAATTCGCCAATTCTGAAGCTGACAAAGGAAATCATCACTGAGACAAATTGAAGCCTCGTCGACGCTGCTCCGGGTTGGCTTTTGTGGTGTCAGCAAGTTTTTCACATCGCTAAAGCCATTTGCCAAATATTTTAGCTTTCCCCCTCCCTCTGCCTTTGTCACTACAAGGCTCAATGATGGAAAAAGAATGAAGCCGATTATTAAAAGGCTGATTGACTAGGACTGACATGGTAGAGCGTGTGGGCTAATACTCACTGCCTTCAGCTAGTTTCTGTAATGAAACAAGGATTGCTCTGCTTTAGGAAACAAAAATTGATCAATAAGAATATTTACTTGATGCTAGATTTTTACGTCTACATCATCACCATTCATTGTCGCCGTCATCATAATTATTAATAATAATATTATTATTATTACTATTAGTGGTGATGGTAACGTTGTTTTTACAAGCGTCATGCGCAGAACAAACCAGTATGAGGACATTGCAGAAGATGGCAGTCCCTGAACATTCTCCCACTCAATGCCTGAGTCATGTGCCCACCGTTCTGCTTCACGTATTCTATGCGGCTATTTTTAAGCAGGGTCGACTGTAGGATGTACCCGGAAAAGTCGCGTAACTATTAGGTGATTTTAAACTGGATCAAAGTGAAAATAAAACGCAATACAGTCGAGAAACAGTGAGAGTACTTCGACGACAGTTCAGCGACATCTAGCTGTAACTAGGCAGTGTTGCTGCTGAGAACGGTAGGCAATGATAGCCCTGACCGACTGACACCGGTCCAGTTCACAAAAGACCCGGCAGGGATACCGTTACATCGCATATCTGGATCTGCGAAACCGCGCTATCTGAGTATGTTCTATCCAACACGAACGGCGGTAAGTCTGACTCGGCTACACTCCGCTAATCTGCACGCGGAATGCTTCACACACACCCTAACGGCAGACTGGATCTGAGTTCTGTTATCTGATGAATGTAGATGCAACCTCCACTTTCCCAATGGTCGGTTCACTTGTTTGGCGGTGTAACACGTCAGAGAGAGAGAACGTTCTGAGGTCGGCGCCTTGGTCTTGCGTGTTGTGACACGTGACTACAAAGGGAACTTACCGCTGATAGAACTGTTACAGATCAGCACCCGAATGATCGCATTGATCTGATTTTTATCTTCTCTCTCTCTCTCTCTCTCTCCTCTCTCTCTCTCTCTTTCTCTCTCTCTAACGAATTAACAATAATCAGTTAATCTCCACGAAAGACAGTACAAGAACAAAGTGTAAAATATTCGATGCCCTCCATAGCTCGCTCGTCTTCCCCAAACCCAAATCCTGTAGAACACGTCTGAGATGAATCATTTATGCGCACTGGAAAGCCAGGAACCATTATGGAACTGCATCAGGCCTTGACAGAAGAACGGAACGCACAGCCACAAAACTGTCAGAGGTCTGGTGAACATTACGAGATGCTGGTGCAATGCTAGAGTGCATGCCAAAGGCGGCCATCTCTTCTTCTAAAGGTCACGCGACTCCAAGAGCTATTCATTGCCAATATGACGTCATTGAAGGCCGAGAACCGAGTCAGAATATTCCTCACAACCGACTCTCTCTCAATCTTTGTGGTTCTTTATGAATTGTGTGCAAATGTTTTCTTTTTTTCCCTATATTGAATTTTTACGCTTTATATCACATTATCTGCACACTGTTTATATTGCGGTATTTAAAGAATTAATTTAAATCCTTTAAAACAATTTTATTTACAAAATCTAAGCAGATATCACAGCGAATCAAGAACATATCGATCACTGAATTTATCCGAAATATTCTATCCATTTGGCCAGCTATAGCCAACAACAAGTTTCAAGCGAGTCAGGGGGTTAGAGAAGCAGGCAGGTTCTTTGCGGACTCTTGCTGCGGTAACAGTCGAGGGTTATAAAGAATAGCTGGAACCGAAAGCCAAGATGGACGTGATTGCATTAGAGAATTGCCTCTGTGGGGTGCTGATTTATTCGCCTCCGACAAAGAAACAACTTCCTTGATTTGAAGTAAAGGCGCTATGAATAGTTACACATGAGAAAGTCGGGATAAATTTCGAGAACATCGGGCTGATGTAGCGAAGCCACCATGCCATTGTGGTGCATCGAATGACAAGGGAAATCCGTTGTGCGTGTTGAATCGAAAACCACAACTGCCGACCGGATCACTTTATGTGAAAGGAATAATAAACCAACGATTGGCGCATTAGGTAAAAATATTGCATTATTTACATATTATTCTGGCAGAAAATGTTCTCCCAACACGATAGCTTCAAATTTAATTATCAGGTATTCTCATTTTTATTATTTTATCACCTTCAATATGGAGGTGATATTGCAGAAGTTCATTTAAATAGCGTGCACACTCATATTCCGTAATAGTATTCTGTCAGCAAGTACTGGCGAAAAAAGAAAGTGGTTAAGATAAACAGCCTATTAGACGACCTCCAGAAAACCGACTTGTCTAGTATAAGCCAAAATTGGTTTGTTTTGGGCTATCCAACCTTTGTAGTTCAAGAATCGATCACCAGAATGGCTGTATCCAGTCTGCGCATGCTCAGATCGTCTCTTTCCAAATAGTTGACATTTTTTTTTTACACTTGTTACTCGTTGGTTGGCTGTATTCTCCCTCGCTAGTGACCCTTATCCGAGATAATAATTGCAATCATTGCAATGTGTCGTGTGATAATACTAATAATAGTTCGCCTAGTATCCAAAGAAAAGGAAAGAAGCAGCACTTTATTTAAAAACAGTCTATCCAGGTTTCCGAATATCTCCAAGTCCCATTAGGGTCGGATAACAGGTTGTTTCCTGTCTGTAAAACTGATTCTTTGTGACACGTGACCGACCGGAACTCTACGCCACGAGTTCTGGGTTTAAGACCTGCTCAGAACACTGGCACAATAAGAAAGGAATATAAAAATACCCTTTGGACTAAACCCTGGTGATGGCAACAGTGGAAGATCTTCAAAACGTAGCTTCGTTAGATAGTGTTAATAAGGTGATGGTAAATTCCTAAACTAACCCTAACATCCTATGGAAGATTTGTTAACTAAATTATTTTAAAATTCGCCAATAGAACAAATGGATGAGAAAGAAACTTGAGAAAAATTTGGAATCTGACAAAGAAGACGTCTATCTGTGTCCGATTGTAAAATGCTGATTCAGTTCACTTATGTGTCGCATCAGCAGCCGAAAAGGAAACCGAAGAATCTCTTGAACTTTGACGGGGGTGTGTGTGAATCATTACCAAAAGATGTACATTAAAGTAAGCACGCACTCGGTGCCATTATGCCATTCTTCACGTTCCTGGTTTTCTTCGTCGTTCTATTATCTTTTCTGCGATATCTTTGCGTCTGGCTCTTCACCTAGCTACTGAATACACCTCGGCGTAGTTACAACCCGCGCTCCTTCTTCTCGTGTAAGAAATATTTTCTTTATATAAGAATAGTTCATGACCTGCATCTTCAATGTCACTCTAGGATAAAATAAGATTAGTCGCGCACACCCAGCGTGATTTTATCGTTATTAAATGCATTAATCATCTCGCGTACCCGCTCCTAAAGCAGATTTTCAGCCGTATGTATAGTTGGATTTTACCACCTGCTGGCCATATTTGCCGTATGTACGAAGAAAAGTAGGTTTTTGCAGGAGTTAGCAGACCGGCACATAGCCTACAGCTGGTTTTACTGGCAGAGGGGGATATTCAGCGGATGGGGCAATAAGTGGGAGCCCAGAAAGTTCAGTCCACGCCATCTTTTTTTCTTTATACCTGGTGCATGCTTCCTGACAGAAACGATCCATCATTATCCCGGATCGTATTTTAAAACTGAATCCGTAATGGGCTTCCAGATCGCAACACAAGAGAGTTCTTCCGCATGCGTGTCAGTTTTACTCTGTATCTCTCTGCTTTCTTACAAAAAAGAAACATTTTTTTGAAAAGTTTCTGTCAAATATTAAAAAAGAATATTAAAGATACAGTCACAAACAAATTAGAGAGCACTTGTCTTTACCCCGCTAATGTGTATTCATCGCCCTTTCTGTTGTTCCTGGCAATTAATTAATCAAGTTAGCAAATTGTAACTCTCAATCTTAACTTTGTTAAATGATTTTATTCGAAATATATATGAAAAATGTAAATAACTTCTACATGACTCTTTTTACTTTTACTAACATAAAATTAACTTGATATTTTTTTTCATTTTATTTTAAAATGCTACCCATAATGCTACATGAGCGCCTGTCACGTGACTCGCACGAAACCATTATCTGAGATAGTCATTTGATGACGAACCATCGAGACAGTGACATCACAAAGCGGAGCTGACCTCCTAAATACAACTCTCTCTCTCTCTCTCTCTGTGGCGTTTTTAAAATACGTAAGCAGGTACACCTACACTGATTCACGATGCTAAGCTAACTGGGGGGCAATTCTTCTGAATTAACGACGATTGAAGCTCATGACGCTTTTCAAAAGTTCTAATTACCACCGGCTGAACTTTGTAAACACAGAAGGTCAGAAAAGGCTTTCGTATTTATGTCGTTTACAAAACGTTTTTTTTTTAAATTTTGAAACAAGTAAACACTTTTGTCTCTCTGAACAAATATAAAATAAATAGTTTAAATTACGTTTGCACCGCAGGTCCATCAATAGATCTATATATACAAACTCAAGGTTTAATACCTAGAGCGAACTCACAGAAATTGCGTATTTTAAGGCACCATTTTAAGGAAGGCACCTGCTAAAAACTTGATCATAATTACAATGCAGCCTGGCAGTATCATGCACCAGTTATTGGTTTTGCCAGTACTTATCGACAAGCTTAGTGACTGTATATAGATCCACTTTGTTTTGCAATGGTACGGTATTCAGCAAAAATCTTTTTGAAAGATCGATAATCAATAAAAAAGCCGAATACATGAATCAATAATACCAAGGATTGAATAAAGAGAAAACACAGGAGAAAAAATTTTTTTATTTTTACTTCTATTGCTATAAAAAAAAGTAAATTCAAATCTGATAATCCATATTTCATCACGCGTCGTTATTTCTATTTTTCTAGATACCGAAAAAAGCGAGAATTCTCACATCATTTTTGGTCATCTCGTACTTGACAAGAAAAAAGTTACTCGCCATCCCATCATCGTTCTCTGCTGTCTACGTAACGAGAAATACGTTACTATTCCCATCATCGTTCTCTGCTGTCTACGTAACGAGAAATACGTTACTATTCCCATCATCGTTCTCTGCTGTCTACGTAACGAGAAATACGCTACTATTCCCATCATCGTTCTCTGCTGTCTACGTAACGAGAAATACGTTACTATTCCCATCATCGTTCTCTGCTGTCTACGTAACGAGAAATACGCTACTATTCCCATCATCGTTCTCTGCTGTCTACGTAACGAGAAATACGTTACTATTCCCATCATCGTTCTCTGCTGTCTACGTAACGAGAAATACGTTACTATTCCCATCATCGTTCTCTACTGTCTACGTAACGAGAAATACGTTACTATTCCCATCATCGTTCTCTGCTGTCTACGTAACGAGAAATACGTTACTATTCCCATCATCGTTCTCTGCTGTCTACGTAATGAGAAATACGCTACTATTCCCATCATCGTTCTCTGCTGTCTACGTAACGAGAAATACGTTACTATTCCAATCATCGTTCTCTGCTGTCTACGTAACGAGAAATACGTTACTATTCCCATCATCGTTCTCTGCTGTCTACGTAACGAGAAATACGTTACTATTCCCATCATCGTTCTCTACTGTCTACGTAACGAGAAATACGTTACTATTCCCATCATCGTTCTCTGCTGTCTACGTAACGAGAAATACGTTACTATTCCCATCATCGTTCTCTGCTGTCTACGTAATGAGAAATACGCTACTATTCCCATCATCGTTCTCTGCTGTCTACGTAACGAGAAATACGCTACTATTCCCATCATCGTTCTCTGCTGTCTACGCAACGAGGAAGAAATAGTTTTCACATCTTTCAGCTTTCTACCAGAAATAGTTTTCAAGCGAAGTTATTCTTTCTTCTGTGACAATGTCAGTTTATATTGAGAATTGTCCTTTCGCGAATCCATTAATTATTTTATGATTTCCATTGGGCCTTTCTCAAACTGGCTTTCGTAATGCCAAACTTCAGGACGGCTGGTCGTCCACCACAGAATAATGCATTCATAACTTGGACGGCGAACACGAAACCATCTATCATCAGTTTCTTGTCGGTGCTTCTTCCAGACGAGAACATTTCCATTTGCTTAAGATCGGAAGGAAGATATCGTCGTCACAACTCTCGTACGAGCAACAACAACGACAAAAGAGATTGATTTCTTCGAAACCGATTGTAATGGAAAATAAATGTTGACTTTAAATTCTAATATGTTGCCGTATTTCTGCAGCCTGATCTATCTTCGTGTCATCGCGTTTATACGGCTCTCTTCGTTTAAATTATGCAAGAACATGGACACGAAGTAGCGAAGTATAAATCAATCAGACGATCGGCCGTGAGACGGCGTGAGTCTACAAGTGCACATCGGGGAGAGCTGCTGGTGAGAGCGGGTCTGTTGGACGTCTTTCTGCAGGCGGAGCATCTCCAACAAAGCTATCTCACCGCGGAGTGATTTAAGATAACTTCTTTTATTCCACTTAAGGTTATCTGTGAACAGCCCCTGTTGCCGGCCGCTTCCTGTATTCGAAACGTGTGCACTCTAGAACCAAAGCTGGTAACAACTGGCGGGCCTTTTTAAAAAAGGGGGGTTGCTTTTAACTGGTGTTTAGTTTGTTGAGATTATTAATCTGGGCTTTCCCCACCACCTTGTTATTAGTTGCTAACAGAAGTATAGCTCGATGAACCGAAATCATTCCCCGTGTCCATCATCGAGGAAGAGGAGATAAGCGTTGATGTGATTTCCAACCGATAGGTCGGTCTGTCGTCGGCTTAAAAACTAAAACCAAGATGGTGGACGAAGCCTGAAACATGTTATTTCATGTAAAAAAAAATAAAAAAATCTCTTATATTTTAGTTTACTTTTCACAATAATTTATAAATTTGGATGTAATTTAATGATATCAAATGTATCCTTTACTGCATCTATAAGTGCGTTATTTGATGTTATAGTTTTTTTTCCCCCCAGTTATGGAGTTTAAGAGCTCTTCATAAATAGAAGACTAATTCCTGCTTTCCTCTAACTACTTGACTCGGCGGCCACTTCTGAAACCTGGCTGCTTGTATTAGTTGTCACGATACACTGTGTGTGGACATCTCTGAAACCTGGCTGCTTTTATTAGTTGTCACGATACACTGTGTGTGGACATCTCTGAAACCTGGCTGCTTGTATTAGTTGTCACGATACACTGTGTGTGGACATCTCTGAAACCTGGCTGCTTTTATTAGTTGTCACGATACACTGTGTGTGGACATCTCTGAAACCTGGCTGCTTGTATTAGTTGTCACGATACACTATGTGTGGACATCTCTGAGTATTAGTTGTCACGATACACTGTGTGTGGACATCTCTGAGTATTAGTTGTCACGATACACTGTGTGGACATCTCTGAGTGTTAGTTGTCACGATACACTGTGTGTGGACATCTCTGAGTGTTAGTTGTCACGATACACTGTGTGTGGACATCTCTGAGTATTAGTTGTCACGATACACTGTGTGTGGACATCTCTGAAACCTGGCTGCTTGTATTAGTTGTCACGATACACTGTGTGTGGACATCTCTGAAACCTGGCTGCTTTTATTAGTTGTCACGATACACTGTGTGTGGACATCTCTGAAACCTGGCTGCTTGTATTAGTTGTCACGATACACTATGTGTGGACATCTCTGAGTATTAGTTGTCACGATACACTGTGTGTGGACATCTCTGAGTATTAGTTGTCACGATACACTGTGTGGACATCTCTGAGTGTTAGTTGTCACGATACACTGTGTGTGGACATCTCTGAGTGTTAGTTGTCACGATACACTGTGTGTGGACATTTCTGAAACCTGGCTGCTTGTATTAGTTGTCACGATACACTGTGTGCGGACATCTCTGAGTGTTAGTTGTCACGATACACTGTGTGTGGACATTTCTGAGTGTTAGTTGTCACGATACACTGTGTGTGGACATCTCTGAGTATTAGTTGTCACGATACACTGTGTGGACATCTCTGAGTGTTAGTTGTCACGATACACTGTGTGTGGACATCTCTGAGTGTTAGTTGTCACGATACACTGTGTGTGGACATTTCTGAAACCTGGCTGCTTGTATTAGTTGTCACGATACACTGTGTGCGGACATCTCTGAGTGTTAGTTGTCACGATACACTGTGTGGACATCTCTGAGTGTTAGTTGTCACGATACACTGTGTGCGGACATCTCTGAGTGTTAGTTGTCACGATACACTATGTGTGGACATCTCTGAGTATTAGTTGTCACGATACACTGTGTGTGGACATCTCTGAGTATTAGTTGTCACGATACACTGTGTGGACATCTCTGAGTGTTAGTTGTCACGATACACTGTGTGTGGACATCTCTGAGTGTTAGTTGTCACGATACACTGTGTGTGGACATTTCTGAAACCTGGCTGCTTGTATTAGTTGTCACGATACACTGTGTGCGGACATCTCTGAGTGTTAGTTGTCACGATACACTGTGTGTGGACATCTCTGAGTGTTAGTTGTCACGATACACTGTGTGTGGACATTTCTGAAACCTGGCTGCTTGTATTAGTTGTCACGATACACTGTGTGTGGACATCTCTGAGTATTAGTTGTCACGATACACTGTGTGTGGACATCTCTGAAACCTGGCGGTGATGAAACCTGAATACATAAGCCGTTTGCGTTCGTGGATGGGCTTATCTTGGATTTTACTCTTAAGAGAACTTTTCGTAATCAAACGCGCTTCGGTTTGTCGCGTTCGTAAAATTATAGGCGTATAGAGGAAAAGAGACGGACGGACGGAAAGTGTTGATGGAGCAGAATTCGATATTTTAGTGTTTGTGTACGTCTTCAAGTTAAGCGACGCCTTTACTGAAAACACTGAATGATCAGAACTCGTGCTTAGACTCAATAGCAAATGCAGTCTGTGTCTGCGAAAACGCAGCGAATTAGCAAAGTTAGATTAGTTATACTTTTAAAAGCAAGGCTGGTGGGTGGGGAGGAGGAGGGGAAACTATCTTCAGCTATGCGTAAAAAAAGCCGAGATTGCGCAGATCATTCGCCACTACACAACAAAGAACCCGTGATTCAATTTACGGTCAGTCGGTTTTATTGTACATCACTATTACTTATGGCCCGATCTCAATGATACACGTGGGGATAACATATAACGAAATGGATATCGCTTCTGTGGAGAGTCCTCTTGTGATGAAACTTTAAAAAGTAGTGACGTCAGCACACAAGCGGATGCTATTGCAACATGCCATCCTGCACATCCATGACGCGCCCAAGGTTGTTTGTGGTCTTCTTGACAGAAGAGCTATCCATATGCTTTTTTTTTTAATATAAAACATAAAATTGTAATTAATTAAAATTCTCTTAAAATTAATGATCTATAAGTTAAATCTTTACATTTTTTTTTCAATAACTCTTTTTTGTGGCTCAGTACTGTGGCCGCTCCCACACTGCAGTCTAGCAGTATTTATCTGTTTAACCCCTTTAATACATTAAACGTTTATTTCATTTTATGAAGCCAAAAAGCGTCCCACCGCGGGCTTTCTGACGTTAAGTCCTGTTTAAGTCTTCGCCGTCTTGTATTAATCCACCGGCATCTAACCACCGTCGGGGACCAATAGAACGTCGTTAAAATAGGGGGGGGTCCTACTTCGTGCAAACCGAGCCATTCATCTTGTCACCTGGAGAAGCTGTAATTCGCGTCCTGGGAATATCTGTGGCGGCCGTAGTACAGCCACCTGACAAGCAATTTGAAGGTAAGGTAGACAGTAAAAATTTGCGATTATTTAAATGCTTTTTTAGTTCCAGCTAATTTGATCAGCGTGATAAATTATTGAGCCATGAATATTTCTCTGATTAGTGATAACGGGATAACAAAAGCAACGTTTTCTTAAACGAAATGAGAATCACAAATCAATTTGGTGAATTACACGAGATACGTACAAATCTTATGACGTCGAATGATGCATAGGAGTGAGCTTATCGTGGATGGTGTTAGAATGGTGCATAGTGAGGGGCCTTATCGTGGATGGTGTTAGAATGGTGTATAGTGAGTGGCCTTATCGTGGATGGTGTTAGAATGGTGCATAGTGAGTGGGCTTATCGTGGATGGTGTTAGAATGGTGCATAGTGAGGGGCCTTATCGTGGATGGTGTTAGAATGGTGTATAGTGAGTGGCCTTATCGTGGATGGTGTTAGAATGGTGCATAGTGAGTGGGCTTATCGTAGGATGGTGTTAGAACGGTGCATACTGAGCGGCCTTATCGTAGGATGGTGTTAGAACGGTGCATACTGAGTGGGTTTATTGTAGGATGGTGTTAGAATGGTGTATTTGGTGTATAGTGAGGGGCCTTATCGTGGATGGTGTTAGAATGGTGCATAGTGAGTGGGCTTATCGTAGGATGGTGTTAGAATGGTGTATAGTGAGGGGCCTTATCGTGGATGGTGTTAGAACGGTGCATACTGAGTGGGCTTATCGTAGGATGGTGTTAGACATACAGTTGATCTGGTTTGCGTCTCCACGCTGCGTACAGCCCTCTAATTGTTGCGTGGCCTTCAGAACTAATAATGATTTTTCTCATCGACGGTAATAATCATTTTGCGATTTATCACATAAAAGAATAATTAGTAGAAAGCACGCCAAGGTTTAAAAAAACAAATCTGTTTATTTTATAAATGTTCGTACTCTGGTAAGTGAAAACACCTGATGTTCACTGCAGTGACCAAAATAACCTAGTGTCTAGGTACATATGGTAGAGCAAATGCACGCGATAGCATTTGATATCTGGACCCACTTGCAAATACCCGGAACTGCGATTCTTCTTACCAGACATTAAAAGATAAAAAAGAGTAACCATTAAACTAAAATCAGTAGTTTTTTCTTTCTTATCTCGATACACTCAGAAATCTGTTTTACCTGCCCACCAGGATACACAGGTGTTCTTCCCTCCATTTAATTTTGGTTTATTTTAAAATATTTTTGCCACGAGTGAAGCATTTCTTCCCGACTAACCATTCTGTGCTGTTCTTCTCCTTTCTGACCCCTCAGATCAGTTATTTTGCTGTCGACAAACAGACTTTTCCCTTTACAGCTAATTCCATTATTCGATCATCGGAGGGGAAAGCAATCCATTTTAAATGAAAAGCAGGGACTCGGGAATTCCAAACATACGTTGTGTGTCTGTACTTCTCAGCCCTGACAACTTAAGGTAACTGAAAACTGAAAGACGACAGCGTCTTCTCGCCTGACAAGGTAGGAGATGGAGCAGGTAATCCAAGACATCGACGAGCTTCTGTAAAACTAAAGATGCTGTGATATCTAAAACCGGTTTATACCGATGATTGGTTCTGTTCCAGAGTTCTTGAGAGTCTTTATTCCATCGCAGACTAACTCCGATCCTTCTGGAGACGTCATTAATGGGGTTTTTTTCTGCTTTCTACAAGATTTTCCGTGTAAATGTATCCCGGTTTGTATCGTGTGTTTAATTTAGTTTTAGTTTTCCGAGGCAAACAATTTCTGTTTGAAAATAAATTTTACATCAGATATTCTGCTATTATATGACAGTTCGTTCTCCTCGTTTGCATTAATGGAATTTAGGACATTAATATAGAATAGCAGATGCTGCATAAGTCAAAGACTATAAAAAGTAGAGAAAATAAATTAAAATGTTTCAGAAATATTAATTTGGTTTCAGGGAAAACACTGGACACACCAACAGGAAGGTTCTGGGACTGGGTGAAATTCTATTACGGACGGAGTGTGTTATGGAGTCTGTGCAAACCTGCATATTAATTCTCTTAAATTCTTTTTACGGGCGGCACGACCGTCCAGTTGGAGACTACTGGGCTAGTGAGCTTAACCCCCGGTTCGAATCTCAGACGGAGGAACGGCTCAGTTTTTCGTGCCATTCCTTCGCCGTTTCTCCTCACTGTCTTTTTTTCTTTTATCGCCAGCCGGTCTGCGCTGCCTTTCTCTGAGTTCTGCGGTTTCCTCTCACATCTAAAAATAGAATTTTAGCAGGGGCCTCTCCGCACCTCGGCCCCCTGCTGTTAGAAGACGGGGAATACGTCGCGACGAGAGCCATTTCAAGCATAGACAGACAATTCGCGCACGGGTTACTTCTCGGGATTTCATCTCTAACCCATTAAAATGCATACACCGAGACATTAGGGTGCAGCGGCGGACCTGCTCTCAGTCCCCGAACAGTGATGTACCCATTTTCCTACTGATATATTCCGGTTTTACCCACTTGGTCGGAAAACAGACTAACAGATGTTCTGATCACGTCCAATTCTCGCGTCAACGTGAATTTCTATCACATATAATGTACAAAACTTATCGGCATAATTAGCTTGTTTGTTTAAATAATAATAATAATAATAATAATAATAATAATAATAATAATAATATAATAATAATAATAATAATAATAATAATAATAATAATTAATAATAATAATAATAATAATAATAATAATATAATAATAATAATAATAATAATAATAATAATAATAATAATAACAACAACAACAGTAGCATGCGTTAATAAAACCCAAAATGAGCCATAACGTTCACGAAATATCCTAGGAGTGAATTCTTTGCATATTTCAAGTAACATGGCGGCTTTTACTGGCGGTGAATAACCATGCCAACTTATGTACAGCAAGTCGAAACAAAGAATACCTTTTAATTTGTTTACTTCACTCCCGGAAAGATAAATAGAAATTCAGTTTCTTGGAGTTTATTTTCTGCTGATATTGGAAGCACGGAGGTCAAGCTGGCCTCTTTTAATTAAGTCAGTCACAGCTGGATAAACTCTAGAGAGCTGCTTAACGAGATTTCCAACATTCCACCTACTACCGAAGCTGAAACATTGGCTCTCGTTTGGACCCCCTCCTTCACTGGATAGTGTTCTACGCTGATATAGTCTTTTAGATGTCTTATTAAAAGGGGAAACGCTAGACGGATAACCATTCAATGTGCCAACAAATCGAATGCCCATCTTCGATGAATTCCGTGAGCAGATAAACTTTACTTAATTTTGCAGTTGTTCAGAATTTCTCAGCATTATTAAATTTACAAAAAAAATCACTAAACTGTTTTTTGTGTTTCCTTTTTTAACGCTATTTTGACTTTCGCGTCCGGTGATCGATCAACACAAAATCTACTATCTGCTGTCAAACGGGGCGAGGTAGATGACAGCCGAAACGTACTGAAGGATGCAGACTTCCGTATCTTACACCAAAATATTTCTGTTGCTGATGTAAAGTTATTGCAACTAAATCCGATGACGTGAACTAATTGCTGATTCTGCGTGGCTGCACGTTTGGCCTGCGCCCAGTCTAATGGACGGACAAGAAATAACGGTTTTCTGATCAAGAGGTTAGTTTAGTCCGCAATCTTGGCTTAAATTGAGATTGCGGAGATCTACCACGTCGATTCTTAAACATGCATCCATCCCACGACCTCCGCCAGTCACAATCCTGTCCCTGATTATGTTGTTGTTGTGTGTGTGTTTTTTTTTCTCTCCAAGAATCGAGAGCCACTCGAATATTTTAATCGGTTTTATATTTGCCTCCCCTGGCATCTCTAACCATGGACACGCTACGCATTTTTCACGAGATGTGGACGAACAATTGAACCTATAATGAGACTACAGATCTGGGATGTTATCCCTAACATTTCCACGATTTCATCGGCAGTAAACTTGCAACAGTGTAAACGTCGGTTTTGGTTTTAAAAGATGTACATCCCTGAATCACACAGGGTTGCCCCGATCTGTAAAGGGGAATAATCTACTATTTGACAAGCCGGTATTTTCATCTTACCTACCAGATTCCTCTAGTTGTTAGATCATAGCTTGGCTAATGCTATGCTATACCCCTCAGAAACCCTGATACCTAGACATCGTCTGACTTTATTATTTTTTTTTTTAATAAAAAAAAAACAACAACAAAAATGTTAGGAGAACTTCCGTTCCCTTAGTTGGGGCGGAAAAGGGGTTTTCAAAGTACTCGGTGCGAGTGACTGTTTGATGTGAGCGGAGGGTCCGTGACGCCGAAGTAAATTGAGCCCCCATACAAAAAGCGCAGCTTTAATAAATCTACCGCCAGAAAAAACAGGCAACCCAGATAATTAATATAGAATGTTGCCGTGATTGTATGGTGCCATAAAAGTTAAAATCTGCCCCACACCTGACAGGCTGGAAGATACCGAGGTCCTGAATTTAACTGTATTTTCCAGGTGCAGCACACACACACACACACACACACACCTCAACTCTATAAAGACAGAACACCATTGTTTTTTCCGTCGCGTCGTTACATACATGACGTGAGATCGTAGACGGTTCGCTATTCGATCGGACGTCATTTCCGCTCAACGTCATGTGATGAGCCAAGTTATAAAATTTCATTTCTGGAATGAATTTTGTATCAGAGCAGAAGCGTTACCTCTGATTGACCCCCATTCTTCTATAGAGCCTCAAAACTCACAGAATTACCTTTTTTAAGAGATTATATTTGAAACAAAATGATATTAGCCATTTCACTATAAAAATTCGTACTACAACAACTACTACTATTGCTAATAGTAATAATAATAATAACAACAACAACAACAACAATAATAATAATAATAATATAATAATAATAATAATAATAATAATAATAATAATAATAATAATAATAATAATAATAATAATAATAATAAATAATAATAATAATAATAATAATATAATAATAATAATAATAAATTTAAGGTTGAAAACATGCAATTCATAATAACAAAGAGGTAATTCAGAAAACAAAATGTGAGCACCTGCAGAATCGTGTATCAATTGATATCAGGCTACTTACCGCGGCAAAACACTCACGTGGTTTACATTGGCAAAAAAGGCACATCGTAATAGTTACCGTAATAATAATAATAATAATAATAATAATAATAATAATAATAATAATAATAATAAAGAATTTAATGCTTAGTTGCTTTGGATCAAGCAGAATATGAAGAATCACTGTCGTTCAAAACAATATATTAACCAATACCATGAATTTGTGGAACGAACATGACAACAGCAAGGAAAATTTAGAAAAATGTATTTATAATGACGACATTGAAGTGAAAATAGAATTATAAAATAGGAGGGGAATAACGGTAGTTTTTCAGTTAGGTATAGATTAGCTAGCGAAGCTGTAACAGTTTTAGACTTAACTAACCATTGCATTAAATACATGCGCAGGTAGCTTCTCTACGCGAAGTACTTTTAGGCTGGTTATTCAAGTGTTAGTTTGTTTTGTTGTTGGTTTTCTTAAACTTCTAACAAAAAAAAACCATATTAAAAAAATTGATACCAATTCGATTAAGCTTCCAGTCTCGTCATGTTGTGTGTGTGTGTGTGTGTGTGCGCCAAACACTCTGGGTATTAACTTTAGTTGTCTGCACGTTAATCCAGATCGACTTTGTGGCAAACCAGCTGCCAGGTCTTAACACCAGAACGCCACTGCGGTTTAGTGAGTAGACACTTTCGCAGCTGGTTCTCAAAATGCCGCCAACGTAGTTTCGTCGTTACTTTTTGTGTGGTTAGTGAACCGTGACCATTCGCTGCTTCCTGTTGCACGTTCCCACGATAAAGCGGAGACTGGCAACAAGAGGGGTTCAGCACAGACCGTAGTCTGGCTAACACAGAGAAGACCGGGCGATGAACAAAGATATTCCTTCTCTCCAAACGTTTACTACGTTAGCCGCGAGTTAATAAAGTTCCTCCTACCAGTAGAGAACTTCTCCAACCTGAGATGTAATCACGGGTCCAGGGAAGAAGAAAAAAACGATGACAGGTGCGAAAGTTAACTAATCAACACGCAATAAGGGGATAGCGGGTGTCCGTTCGCGGGTGATAAGCGAGATGCTGATGGGGTGGCTTCGCTACCCTTAATTAGCGATGAGTGGATACGGTCTCCGCGAGACGTGCAGGTGAAAACAAAAGCTACGGATATTCTAACATCTGAGAAGCGGACGTGTTCCAGGTAAGTCAGACATTGTAGAAGACAGTAACAGAAGAGAGAGAATTTAAAACAGTCGTTGATTATAGGAAGTCAGATGCTACACCTGAAGAGCGTGTGTACATATGGATAAAGGACGTGTAGAGAGAAAGAGGAAGTATTGCGTGACTTACCGGCTAGATGGTGAGAACAAAAGGATCCGAACGCCAACACGAGTACGGTATTCACCCACAGAGTGCTCGAGGCCATTCTGACAGCGCCAGGTAAAAGCAAAATCAAAAAAAAAAAGAAAAAAAAAGAGAGAGACAAGAGTCAGTTATCGGCGACCGGTCAGCGAGTTATTGTATCACTTTGCTGGTTACTCCCGCCGACTCGCTGCTGCTGGCTCACAGAAGAGGCTGGCTGTCTTTCGTCGTGGAATGATGACACACAACACACACACCCACCCTGGGCGGTGGGTTATTGTCTCGCGCTTGCCCCTTGATGTTTCTGCGGGGCCATTGATGAGGAGGAGGAGGAGCCGGCGGCGGGGGAGGGGGTCACACCTGGGTGACGTAAAACGATGACCTCACGACTGAAGCCTGAACAACCGCTAGTCTCTCTCTCCGAGCATCATCGCTTCCTTCGCAACAACTTCAGTGAAATTCCCTGAACTCGTTTGAAAGAAAGAAGTTTCTTTCAGACGGTAAATATATAGAGATGTGTGTGTGTGTGTGTGTGTGTGTGTGGCCGGTATCTACGTAAATATCACAGGCCCCTCTCACTTTTTCGTTTTTTTTAGCCGATTTTTTTGCTGTGTTTACCATCTGCTGATTTCCCCGGATCTCTACGGTGAAGAATATGGCTAATTACACAGTTCTCTCTCTCTCCCTCCTTTATTCTCAAACGTAAGTCCTTTTTTTTTTTTTTTACCGGAAGTTCGATCTTTCTCCTCTTTCCACATCCAGCTACAACCCGCCTCAGTTGTCCGTCTTCCCGATGTCGGTGATGGATGATGGGACTTTCCAACTTTCCTCAAAATTTTTCTTTCTTTTTCAGATGACCCTTTCTCCCCCTTTTTTTTATGGTCGTTGTTGTTGTTGTTTTACCTGTCGATCGCGCTGTTGTTGCCGAAGAGGGGGTTCGGCGAGTAGCCTCCTCTTGGTGGCGCCACCGTCTCGCCTCCGAAACAAACACGAGGCCAGAATTAATACTAAAAAAGAGAGAGAGAGGGAGAGAGTTGCCCGGGGTGGTTGGGGGAGGGGGCAGCCTTCTCTTTCTTCACTCGCTACGTCGATCAACAGCAATTAATAAGAACGGACTCTTGTTGTTGTTGTTTTGTCGTCCTCCACCCACTTTCTTTCTTTCTTTCGTGTCAGTGACAGAGCGACGACTCTCGCAAGAACGACGGCGGCAGGGTCCTTCCAGCCAACGTAACTGGAAATCTGTATGATACGTGATCATTATCGAGGGCGTATGGAGATCAGCCCAGCGGGGAGATTGACAAGCGCTCTCAGCCAATCGGCGCGTTCCTAGGACTAGCGATCAGCTGAGAGAGAGTGCGCGCGCGCGCGCGCGTGTGTGTGTGTGTGTGAGGGGAGAGGGGCCCTGCTGATTGACTGCCTATCCTCGCTCTCCCTCGCTGCTCGTGCTGTTGGAATGTAAGGTGCTAGCTCACACCACAGCCAGTTGTTCAAATCAAGAGCAGGCAACCTGACCCCGTGCATGCATTGATCCGCTCGCTGGCGATTCCTCAGAGAAGGGGGCGGCTGCGCGAGGGTGAGGAGGGGGGGGGGTCGTCTCAAGACTACGAAAATCAGAATTATTTCCTACCAGGAAGTTCACGCGCGTTATTATTGCCAAACGTATCCATGAACTCTATTTATTTTTCAGACAGTCGATTGAAAACTGCGAAGTATTTCTCCAGTTTAAAAGACTACAGTCGGAAGAAGGGTACCACCACCCCTATTAAAACAGAAACCAGCCTATTTATTTCGAAGCACTCCCCGACTCACCAGCGCCCCCTGTCCGTCCCAGTCGCCGTTAGTATTTTAGATAAACCTCAGAGAAGTCGGCTGTGAATTTTATTTCAAAGTATTATGTTTTTTTTTGTGTGTGTCTCGCTGCGGTTTCTCTTGGTCCGCCGTCTCACTTTTTTTTTTCTTCAGAATTAACCCTTTCCGCTCTGTGTCCGACGCTAAAATATTTAATAAAGGTGTATAAAATAAATAAATTAAAAAAAACTACACGTCTTTCCAAAGTTATGAGACGTGGTGGTATTGTTAGTGGGTGTTACAGGTTACACATAAACCAGACCAACTGATCAATCAATACCAATTCTAATTTGAAACTTATAAAAAAGACAGACGAACTTACCGTATTATTGCTATATTTATTTTAAGGTAGTTTGCCTTAACTTCATAACTATAAGGGGGGCAGGAAAGGAGTCTATGCATGGGCCCCACCCAATGGAGAGAAATGATCTCCCTTTGTTTATTCCGTATACTTTATCTTTCTCAAACAAGATCTTTGTTTTATTTGGAAAAAAAAAGCCCAACTTGTTCTTTGATATTTATTACATTTGATTTTATCCGATAGTTGGCAGAACAATACATACAGCTGTAAGTGCCACGGTAAGTATGATACATTAAACAGCTTCCATATATTTACCACGTGTACTGTTGTACAGCGTCGTGTTCAATTATAAACTGAGTAGATCAATAATGTTCCAAATGGAAATTATACGGTAGAGCGACGTTTATTACTGAGACCATGTTCTGCTGCGCAGTTTCAGCGCATTTGCTCCTGAATTTCCGAGATAATTATTTAACAAGGTGAGACATTTATTCATTCGCCGTGGAGGGCAGGACGTTTGTGTTGGCAGTTCTTGCTCCGCCATTTCCATCATGAGAGAAGGCGACGACGACGACGGGGAGTTTAACGGTAGCAGGAGAATCAATCCTTCCTGCGACCTGTCCCCATGCTGTAGTCCTTCATTTCTGGATGGGAGGGGGAGCTGACGCGGTCGGCTGGGACGCGGAAGCGCGACGAACCTCTCTCTCTCTCAGTCGGGATCTGGACGCGGGTTCTCGATCTTAACGGTCCACCGAACTAACCAGTGGACCACCGCGCCGACCGCGGGTTAAACGTGCGGGTTTCGATCCGGATAAAAAAAGAAAAAACAAACAACAAACAACTCGCGGATGCAGGTAAGATCTATGAGACACAGGAGTCGGCCCAGGCTTAAATCATTACATATATCTGCGTCGTTTAGGTAAATTAAACTGATTGGGTCCGTTATCAGGACGCGATTTCGGTCAGAGAAATAAACAACAACAACAAACAAAAAAAAACTGTGTGTAGATTTCTGCGTGGAATTGATTTCAGTGAGTAACACGAGCTCTTCTTAAGTAGAAAAGGGGGTTTCCGGTAGAATCCGGTGCTGCCCAACTCGCAGATATCGTTCCCGCCGTGATGACGACACGAGCTCAATTAATCTGCTTGTTAGGGATAACGAATGTTAGGTTACGGTGATCGGCGATTGTCGCTGCGAGGGGGAGGGGCCATCGAGTTGGTATCAGCGAGAGATCCCACGGGGCAACCGGACCACGTCGTCACGCACGCGCGAGACACTCGAAGGGGTTCAAAGAAGAAGAAGAAGAAGAAGCGTAACGGTGGGGGGGTGGGTGGGGAGAGTAATAATCTCGAATGGTTTTTAGAAACGAGACGACCGCGGTCCGGGGTCCGGGGTCCGGGTTAGGGATAAAAGGAGAAAGGGGTCGGCGCCGAAACGAACAGACAACATCCGATGAAAAACCGTCGTCTCCGGCAGAGTGCATCCCTCCCATTCTCAGGAACAATGCTCGGACGAGGAAGGGGGATTCATGTTCCCACGGAAACACGCGAGACTGCAGTAAAGGTTGGCAGGAGGGTGGGGTAGGGAACTAGCATTCACGGGCGTACCTGGAGATGGAAAGAAAAAGAACTGCTTCTGACGTTGTTCTTCTTGTTCTCTACAGCCGAGCCGCGACCCGGAGTATTAGCGGAGAGAGGCGGGCGGGTGGGTGAAGGATCGGAAGCGGTGGCCGGCCCGAAGCCTGCTCGACCTGACAACAGCAAAGAGACTCTTCTAATCGGAAAACTGAAGATAATCTAACTTCCCAGTTCATGGGGATCGAACAGATTTGATGCGGAAACGCGAAAGCAGCGATGCTTTTGTCTAACCGTAACCAGTCACGGTCTAGATCCCCAACCGAACGCAGTACCACCCCAAAGTGGCATACTGCCGGGTTATCTTCCTCACGTTCAAAGCTGGATAATCTTACGGCAAAGGTTAGAGATAAAATCAATTAAAGTGAGCCAACGGATCCCGGGGCCTCCAAGAACGGAGCCAGTATGTCAAAGAGGTCCGGTCTCAACAAAACCCTCCCATCCTTTCGCTAAAAACTGGAATTTCTTAAAGGCCACAGGAAGAAATTGTACCAGTATTTTGTACAAATATTGACAAATAAATAGAATGGAATCTATGGTTTGCACCCAAAGATGTGCTGTTCTCACAGCCATAGTATTAGGTCGTTACAAAGGTTTTGTCGGTTTTTATATTATGCTAACTTGTGGTTCATTTTTTGCATGCTTGTGAAGGTGTATGTAGATAAGCTATATATCGATTTGTAGCGTGTACTATGGCATACATTATGCAAAACCTACCTTTTCAAAAATCATCAAATGGATATTAGTTTCAGGGTTCTGAGTGAAGCATGGATAGAAACGTTTTTCGTACCATTTTGCTTCACGAGTTAGAACCAGGCCTCAAAGCAAGTGAGGCGACTCGTGACGTTAAGCAGGCATGGGGTGAGGACACAGCAAACGAGCGCACAGTACAACGATGGATTGCAAAGTTTCGATCAGGAGATGTGAGCCTCAAGGATAAGGAACGTAGCGGACGTCCTTCCAGCTGTGATGACGACCGTCTGAAAGCCTCGGTTGAAGCCGATCCAAGAAAAACAGTGCGAAAAATTGCTGGAGCACTTGGCGTAAGAACTGCAACTGTTTCCCGGCATCTAGACGCAATCGACAAAGTGAAAAGGCTTGAAGGTGGGTGCCTCACGGGTTGAATAAACAACAACAAAATCGATGATTGGATATTTCTCTTCGCTTGCCGTAAGAAACAAAAGCGACCAATTTCTTGACCGAATCATTAAGCATAATGAAAAATGGATCCTTTACGACAATTGCAAACGATCAGCACAGGGGCTCGACAGAGACAGGGCGCCTAACCACATTCCAAAACCCAGCCTCCAGCCATAGAAGGTCATGGTCACTGTCTGGTGGACTGCAACTGGTGTCATCCACTATAACTTCTTGCAACCCAGCAAAACCATCACAGCTGAAAGCTACTGTCGTGAATTAAACGTTGTTCATCAGAAACTCTCCAAACGACAGCTGGCATTGGTGAATCGAAGAGGCCCAATCCTGCTCCATGACAATGCTTGTCCTCATATTGCAAAAGTGACTCTTCAGAAACTGAACACAATTGGGTACGAAGTTCTCCCTCACCCAGTCTATTCACCAGACCTTTCTCCAACAGAATGCCACCTTTTCAAACACCCCAACGGCTTCCTCCGTATGAAATCCTCCAACCAGGCAGCAATTGAAACTGCCTTCCAACAGTTTATTGACTCCAGAAATCCACATTTCTTTCAAAATGGTATAAATGTGCTTGTACTTCGTTGGCAGAAGTGTATCAACTGTAATGGGGCTTACTTTGATTAATGAACTTCACGTCCAGCAATATGAAGTCTCATTGTTGCGGTCAAAAAACCGACAAAACTTTTGTAACAACCTGATACTTAAGGGGCAAATGTTTAAGTTTCTAATAAAATTCTAATGGTAAATTTCTGCGAGTGCACCATTAAAAACTAGTGGTTAATGTTGTTTCCCGTTTTCATTATTAGACAACTGTAATCTTCTTTTAAAAACACAATTTCAAAAAACAATAAAAATGAATGCACTAGTTTTCAAATACGTCCGACCTCAAGCATCGTGCGGTACGGCTACTAGTAGGGTGTATTCGGTATGGACCAGTTTACTCCGTGCTCTCTGAGACTGTGACTAAGTGTGATACGGGCATAAATTTACAGGAAACCCGTGTCTATTATAAGAATGTTTTACTGGTCGATCAGATTGTTGGCAGAACGATTATCAGCGTTCTCTTTACGCCATCTTTTTTGCCTGCTTCACAGAAAAGTTTACTCTATGAATTCGCGTATTTAAACGAGCCTTTGTCTGTTGGTACATAGACGTTCTGGAGAGAACGTGGCTGCTTCAGTCAATGGTTCTCTATGCCCTCTTCCGGTTTGTGCGAGGCCGATGAGTTTTCTTTGTGAGCTTTACAAATTCTTACGAGGACGCGCGTGTTATTGAAAGTTATCCCCCCTCCCTTGTTCGCTCTTATATTTATTTTAAAATGTGCCAGTAATCGATCATTTATCTTTAAACGGTCTTTCATTTTAAGGAAAACGTGTCAGTTATAGGCGAGTTCTCTTTATGATTCTCTTAGATTTTAAGGCGGATTTGTCCGTTGCAAAAAAAAAGATGGAAAATAAATAAATTTTATGCGCTCTTTGATTCAATAGAGAACGCTTCAGTTTTTGACAAAATTTCATATTTCGCTCTTAGATTTTTAGGAGAATGTATCCGTTATGAACGAGTTACTCTCGATTTCTCTTTACAAGATGTATAACATTGGTATTGGGAAAATCGATAGGTATGGAGTAGACGGTCGTTTGGGGGTAAATGGTTGTTTCTTCTCACTTAATCTGATGGAAAATAAGTCTTTACTGTTTTTAATCTAATAGAATTGATAAATTTTCTGTTTTGATTTTTTTCTTCCCGCTTGATGCTAATTCTAAGAATGCTTCACATTCCGAAGGAATTGTTTTAACAGAGGATGTTGTTGATATCGGATTTCACCGATCTAATTTATCGACCTGGCAAACCAGGACATTGGTATCGTGTGTGTGTGTGTGTGTGTGGCTGGTGGAACACTAAGTTAATTACTTTCTATTTTGGCTCGGTGGCTGTAGGCTTTAAAAAGCTGAGCAAATATGCGAGTTGGTGAGAAAAGTCGTCCTCGTCAAATATCTCCTCTAGTGGATGAATGTAATGAATAAGCGTTTAGCCATTTGAACTGTACTGACACGGAGAATAGAGGATCTTAGTTTATATTGTGTTACGAGTTAACGGTATGGGGAACTTGTTACTCATATCTGGAAAAAGTAAATATGGCGAATACTAAGAAATACCATTTACGATATACGTGGCTTAGGTTTATTTGCCCAAACCTTCATCTCTAATCTATGACTGACTGCTACCCTACAACTTGATCCGGGGCACTTGGGAACTCCTAGGTGAACATCTCGCTTGCACTGCTATGAAAACCAATCGATAATGTTAGCTGTTCAATTTGATTTGGTGAAGTTCGAAAACGTGGGCTGTCGGTTGACGTTTCGCCTTCTTGCGTATGACGTGGCCGTGATGCTTGATCTTGACGAGATTACCTGTCTGCTACCTTTAAATATCTGAGTAATTAATAGAAAAACAAATACCGTAAGTTTAACAGATAAGGGGGCAGCTGTTTTCGTCTACTACTGCGCCAGACCGTTAACGTAGGCCCGGATCCGGAACAGTAGCCGGGCGGGGAAAGGAGATGTAGCAGGGAAACCGACTGGTGCGCGTGCCCGAACGGAAGTACACGGATGACGTATTCCTGAGTTACGTAACTGACATTACCGATGTCGCAGTCACGAAGAAAAGGGGGGACTGTGAAGTTACCTGTCTCCATGTATAAGCCACGAAGGCTTTCGGTCCTTTTCCATTGGTCGCAATGGATTTCTTTATAAGCACAGCTACTTATCGTATTTCATTTTGCAATAAAATAAAGTGTCTTCTGATTTATTCAGATGGCCTGACTTAACTTAATGCGGACATTTTTTTTTTTTTTAAAGTAAACTATTTTGCTGGTTTATTTCTTCTACTGGAAACATGACTTCACCTACGGACCCATGAAACTTACGAAATGCACAATCCCGACACAAGTCTTTCACCACTGTTCTATCAAACTCTGACTGGCCAATTTTTTTGTTTGTTTGTTTTTCACTAGAATCAAATTTAATTATGGCTTTTCATAGAATCCAGGATGCGGATCGAACAGGCGATGGTTCAATTTTATGCTACTTTTAGCCGGGTGATCAGCCGCACTCCATCGCGCACTGCGAGACCTCGTCAACTCGCGTGAGGCTAAACAGAAAAAAAACAGATGTCCTTTATCGGCGGCGACAACCGGGAGTGGCTCCAATCCCAGCTCCTCCTGACTCGCATTATCCAGGCTTTTGAGAATCCCGAAGAATCTACGGTTCATATACAAATTACATTGGGGAGACGTTTGATTAGCTTCACTTCCAGTTCGTAAAACAGTCCGAAGAGAATGGCGGGATGGAAGAGCTGTGCACCTGTCTGCTTGACATGCGCCGCTGTCTGAGATTGGTCGCTTTCATGGTCACGTGTTTTCACCGTTCTTTCGGATGTAACGCGAAAGCGATTTTCGAAGCAACCCCGGCCCAGTTTCGAGGCGCGCGAAGAGTTATCTGCCCCTTTTTTCTATTTTTTTCGAAAAGCGAGTAAACCGGCTTCCTTTCAGTTTTAACGGGAAAGAAATGCCAGGAGCAGGTTCTGTAGTTATAAAGAAGCTTCTCGGTTCGGCCGTATCCACTACAGCGTGACTCCAGCCCCCGTACACGTGTTTACTGCTAACGGACGGAACAAAACCTTCGATTCGCGATTCCAGGGTTCGCTACAATCTCCGTGTCAGGTTGGTTTTGATCCAGCTGACTTGAGCCCTGCATTTCTTTCAGTTTCATAATTTATTCCAATGCTTCCTAACATCTGTGTGTGAGATTAATTTCGCATTATCGTGAAGCATATTGCACAACGAGCCTGCAGCAAATTCTCTAACACAATAACCAAATTCAGTGCCACAGGAAGTTCAGTGAAACTACAGCTTCGCTCCTCCTGATGCTTCACATTTAAAGGCCCACTGTCGTTTGAAATATGCTAAATACGAGAAGCCTCTGAAAGGTTCTCCTTTTAACTAAGTGGCTGTCGCTCGTCGCGATATCCGCATCGATAGCGCAAAGCTGCCCTTCTACATTTTGATAAATTTATTCTTAAAAAAAGAAAGAGTTTTAAACATAATTTTTCTTAAATTAGGTACAAATATGACGACTAAATAAATTATCGAGCTACACCCTTAAAAGGTGCACAAGTTCTCGGTCTACTTTTCCATAAGAATTTCGTCTATATCGGGTTTCTGTTGATTATTCGGCCCTTTAAAAAGCACACAGCTCTAAAGCATTCGACGATCGAATGATCTAAAAAACATTTTTTTAGAAATTCACTCTTCTGATCGCTTATCGACCTTAAGCAATTGTCAACCCCCGCCCACAGAACCTTCGTTAAGAGGACGCGCGACTGCCGTTTGTTCGAAGGAGATTGAAAAATTTGAAGAATGACAAATTTTAGGGTTGACCGCTCGCTTAGAAAACGGATCGATCTCGCCGGAGGTGTAGCCCGAGTATAATTATAGAATAAGGAGATTGAAATCGCGTTTCAAAATTAGCATGATAATGAAAATAAGGGGAAGAAAAAACCGCCCCGCTCTCGTTGAAGTAGGAGGGAAAAAAAGAGAAAAAATAAAAATTCCTTTCGAGTTATTTAGATTTTCCTGTGCGGGTCCCGCCCCCTCTCCAGTCGTCAAGTAATAAAACACCCAATCTTTAAATAGTTTAAAGAAGTAAAACCCGGTAAACTTTTGGTTAGCATTTAACAAGAAACCGGTCTCCGGCAGCTCGTTGCTTGTTATGTCTATAGCCGGTGGATTCTCGAACCCGGATAACTGGTGGACAGTTTTTGTTTTTTAAGTTATATGGCTGCAAATGCGCACCAACCCGTTAGGCTGTCGCCACCTGCAGCTGTTCGGTCGAGCGAAACTGACCAGTGCGGAGATGTCTTTCTGATCCCGTGGGTGGTCGACTGGAGGGGCTCGAGGTCGGTTCCCGCTGACCTCGTTTCTGGCCATGCCTCCCTAGCGTGGTGTATTCTCCCTTTTCCTTCTCCACCGGCCGCGTAAGTCTCTTTCGGTTTCCTCCCACATCTTAAAAAAAACTAAAAAAAAAAAACACAACAGTGTTTAGCATGGATCGCCCTGCTGAAGTCGGAAGTGCCGGCCGAACCCACGTGGCGCAAGAATGAAAACGCCCCCTGACGGAAAACCGCAACGCTACGCTTTTTCATAAATAGACACCCACGTGTTTGTTAGCAGTGGGAGGAAATTAGTTTTAGTTGTGGGTGGCCTTCTGTTTAGCGCCGACCGTCATCCGACCCCCTTGCGCCATCTTTGTAATTCTTCACTCGACCAGAAACACTGAAAACACTTAGCCTTTTAAATCTCTCTCTCTGTATACTGACGTCATCATCTCTCTGTGTACTGACGCCATATCTTTCTCTGTACTGACATCATCTCTCTCTCTGTACTGACGTCATCATCTCTCTGTGTACTGACGCCATATCTTTCTCTGTACTGACATCATCTCTCTCTCTCTGTACTGACGTCATCATCTCTCTCTGTACTAACGTCATCATCTCTCTGTGTACTGACGTCATCATCTCTCTGTGTACTGACATCATCTCTCTCTCTGTACTGACGTCATCATCTCTCTGTGTACTGACGCCATATCTTTCTCTGTACTGACGTCATCTCTCTCTCTCTCTCCTCTCTCTCTCTCTCTCTCTCTCTCTCGCGATGAAATAAAACAAACTTAAGTATGCAACAGTAAAAATGAAAATTTGTTGAGTATGATTAGCCACCGGGACTCGCCCCAGGCGTAACGATGGCTGCTGAGATGAACTGGTAATTGAAGTGTTTCGCTTCTCATCTCGCATGGACCGCTCGCCAACTCCCCGGCAAAAGGTCGCCCTGGATTCCATTCCACAAGTGTCAGTAATCTAATCCCTTCCGAGTCTTGTGGATTCACCCGCGGGGGATGCCTGGAAGATCGAGCCTGTGTGTGTTAGCTCTGGCAGGGTTTTAACCCATGTAAAATAATTGTTGGATCAGCTGCGTCAAACTCTGATTTTAGCGGCTCTTGAAAGCGGCCACCCTCACGACAATCTATGTATTTCACTCATAGTGGAAAATGGGCCTCGTGGTGCCCTTGGCGACAAAATCTCTCGTACCCTTGGCAATTCAAACAGCTCTACGGATCTTTTCTCGCTCGTTCTAAACCTCCGCGAACTCCGCCCATCTCTCGGCAAACACATGCCACCAGTCAGTAAATGGTCAGCACTGAGAAATCTTTAACTTTAAAAGATATTCATTTTAAAACCCAAGTCTTTACAGATTAAGGAAAAAAAAAATCAGCCTAAAATTTCAGCAAGTCTGGAATGGAATGATGGTGATGGTGATGACGATGTTGTTCTCTGTAACGTGGTGTTTTCTTTATAGAGCCCCCTTAGATACTTGCGCTTCATTAAATTGTAGAAATTCTAACTTAAATCTCGGTTTACATTAGGAGAACGTAAGGAGGCGAAAGGTAAGCAGTATCCGTTTCTCTCAGCCACCCAAGAGATGCCCAGATTTCTCAGCGCTTCTCGGGAGAACTTTTGAAAATACGGGGTACGAAGGGATTAAATTCGCTAGGTGCGGCCCTTGAGAGCGGTTAGAGGTCGTTCGCGGCTATCATCGCGATGGAAAACTGGGCCCTGAATGACGACGCAGCCCTGTTATTGCCAAACGGTTCCCGGCTGTAGATTCTTATCAACAAGAATTTCGCGTCACAGACAATAACAACGTCGCCCTGCGACCTACCAGAGTCGAACAACGCTAGATCGTAATCTGGTCGCTAGTTTAGCACCATTTCTATCGGTCTATTTTGATTCCCCCACTTTTTTTTTTTAATAAGGTTTTGCCGTGAGCGACATTGTCTTACAGAAAGCGTCCAAGAGTGAAAGAGCGCGGAAGTTGATAGGACCGAAGATAAAAGCATGATTTACTTGGTACAATTTTCTGTTGAGAGCATTTACCTCAATGTGAACTCCAGCGAGAATACGGCTTATAATCGCTCGCTGGTAACCAACTACAGCAACGGTCGAGCAGGTGGAGAATGGGCCAGTGTGTGCGTATTTTAGCATCTATACCTCCTACACCGGAGAAGCCCAGTCCATAAAAGTGCTTTCTCGCTATGTGAGCCCAGAACACGTAGGTTATTTTCCCTGTAGAATTAGCGAAGTAAAACGGCTTTTATCCACAGCCAATATCTAATGAAGCGGGACTCCAAGAACAGTCGGCACAGAGCAAAAGTGACGAACGGTTTAGCTTTCTATTTTTGCTTGTCTAACAAAAGAAGATTTCAAACTGATTGAACAATAACCACTACAACTGCCTGGAATGTTATTGTCACAAATCGAGCTGCTTAATTGCCAGTAATTTAATTCACCCTATCAGTTAATTAAATTGATAATTTTATTAAATAAATTAGGCGTTATTAAATTATATTAATTCATCAAAATAATGTATGGATACTCTTAGATAAAGTGTAATGGTTTACTGGGGATAAACAATTTCGAACAATTCAAATTTGGTCATGAAGTTTGATATACAGTTCACTTTTTAAAATACCTGGACATTTCCGTATGCACTTAGTGACGTCATAACAACAACTGATAGTGATTACCACTTGGTGACGTCATAACGACAACTGATAGTGATTACCACTTGGTGACGTCATAACGACAACTGATAGTGATTACCACTTGGTGACTTCATAATGACAACAGATTGTCTCTACGTACGCGCCTTAAAATCATATGACAGGAAGGGTTAATGAGCTCATCCAGCAGGCGCTACCCTATGACAGCCTCACCAAGGAGAATCAGTTCGCTCTTATGACTATGTGACACGGAACCCTAGAATAGAATACTGCCGCCATTGCTCTCTAACAGATTACAGTGAACACTACACCGGGTTGGTTGGTTTCTCCCCAAAACAGCTAAACACCCATAAGCGAGGGTTGAATTTACTCTCGTCAGAGAAAAGAACCCGCCTGCAGGCTGAGCATGCCCAGCGTAGATAAGCCTCAGCCTACTCCAGTTCCGCCCTCGAGTTATGTCGGTGTTAGGGCTGTGGCGAACACTGGACGTTTGGCGTGTAGATTGGCGGACTTGTACCAGTCTGCTCGGAAATACGGGCCCCCTCGGACCTACCCGAGTTCGTTCGGGATAGCGAACAAATAGTCACGCAAGAAGCCCCGGCCAACACAACCATGTATCGTTTCTTCCGGTGTACGACTGATGCATTCCGACCCATTCGACAATAAATTCGAAGCAGGAAGTGGGGAAATTTGTAAGCTTCAGAAAAACGTTTATTTGTTGTTGGGGGAGTGAACATCTTTTAACTGATGATTCGATCAAAGGTGTTTCCGGTTGAACCTGGGCAGCTCGGTTTACCAGACAGTCGCCATCTTTTCTTTATTTGGTTGGAGTTGGGCATGGCGACATAGTTCTAAGAATTTGTGTACCAGTTCATAACGATTTGTCAGGTGTCCAGGCGCAAAATACACGACGACTTTAAGAGAAACGCTTTACTCACTGGCTGTTTTTCTCAGCGAACTTCGGACGGTGATGGACAGGTGGCTCATCCAAGAGGATGTAGTGATGGTGGCAGTTAGATGGACCGATAGAAACGATACAATCGGGCACCGATTTTGAAACAGCGCCATTGACCCTTTTGTTGGTGGGAGACTTCTCATTTCAGCCGAGGTTTAGAGAATATAAATTTTAAAAAAGACATTACGAGTCCAACAAAAAAAACATTCTTGTCTTTAATTTTATCGGCCAAATCGCTGAGTGAAAACAATACTGATTTCCATCAAACGAATGTTTATCACTTATTTTCCTTTTGTTATTTCTTTAAATCGAAATCCTAACCAATACGCTAATTAAGTAATACTGCTTAATTAAGTTGGGTTAGTGACGATAATTGATTTGTCTCTGAATATTAAGAGAATGCCGTTTCCAAATTGAAATTCTCTCTGATTTAAGGAGAACCAGTCATATTAAGATAATGTAATATTTCTTTTGGCTGAAGCGGATATAAAATTTAAATTAAAAAAAAACTAACATTTATTCATAGATTAGACCGTCAGAACCTAAAGAATTTTAAATACGTTTTAACAGTTAAGAAAAGAAAAAAATTAATTTTTTTCTCTAGTTTATTTAATAATAACTGAGTTAAAGAAACTCGGGAATTAAGTGTGCGTCGTATAGACGAGAAATTTCTTTAAAATAAGGGAATAGGAGGAGTCGTTTTTTTGCAGTTGGCAAAGACGGACATTTTTCCAACAAAAAAAAACCAATAAAAAAACTAATTTTAGAACTTCCCGCTGACTTTCTGCAGGAACCCGAAGAGAATTCGCGAATACATCTGATAACCGAACATCACGGATGGCAGGTGGTCGGCGATGTCACGTCGACTGTACTGAGATGCGGGAGCACCGCCACGCAACCAAAACTCTCGCAGCTTGAGACGCGGACGTCCTCGACGTGGAGTTTATAGAGAAACCTGTCATCGTCAATCGACGTGATCTGTGAAATAAGAGAGGCATCATTCTCCTTTATTCAAATCTTTCCTTGCCGCGGGCGGGCGTGGGGGGGGGGGGACAGAGAGAGTAGATCTGTTGTTCGATTTGTCTTTCTTTTCCTGAAGTAAAATGCTGCCTGAGCTTCATCTACTCATTGTCTACACAGCAACAGTGGCTTTAATAGTGATAAAAAATGACGACCGACGGGGTTAGGGTTAAACGTCGGTTTTAAAGATGAAGCACAGCGAAATCCACGGTCGTTTATCTAATTTCTATAGAAAAGGCTTAAAATAAATTCAAAATCATTCCCTGAAGCATGGCTATCTTCTTCAAATCCTGTTAAACATACTGTGATATGGCGTATTTTACCGAAAGATTCAGGGATATCGTAAGATAATGCACTCATTAGCATTCCCTTTCGGGTTAAAATTCATTTACCTGCAATGGGGCATTAACTTAAAGCTGTAAAATGTTAATTCAAAAAAAGCATTTCAGAGGTGGGAATATTTTCGGTTTAATCTCAGAAGCGTTTTAATTAATCGCCTGTACTTTCAATTCGTTAGAGTGTCGGCACAACTAAGGGGGGAGGCGTATCACAGTCGGTTGGCTTGAAGGCGGGTCCGGCTATTCGAAACACGGTACACGGAAAGGGAAGAAGAATCCCCTCATCGCTAAAGTATACAGAATGCTGATACTTCGGGAAAATGCTCCGACAAATAACCGTACATTATTATTCTTAGCTTGTGCAGTTTCATGGACTTATCGCCCATCGTTAACTCCCCAGATGTCTGACACTAATACAGTGGTGACCTGCCAGAACAACTCGATCACCTGCTTTTACTGTTCGTTGGTGTTGCAAAACCAGCAAATATAGATCAGCAAAGTGGAAGCATTAATGCCAGTACTTGATCAAGCAGCTTTTTGAAGCATAGAGAGTCTCTACCCTGCTTGGCATTTATTCAACGATATTTCGCTTTATGGCTGTTTTACATACCCTTGTTGATTCTTCTGCCACACCATGTTCACGTTGGGGTGGCTTAATGCAGCGCCATCTTCCAAAATAACTTGCGTATCGAATCTCAGTAGGTTTTGTTAGATTGTTAGAACAGTGCTATAAGATATGTTGTTATAATGGCAATGTGCCTGGCAAAATCGAGACATCCTTCGATAAACATCCATTCTGTCTTTCCACCTTGCCGGAATGCAGCTGACAAGTCCACCACTGTGCTTAACCCAGTCTGAAAAGGTAAAAGTAAGAGGTCTTCTCCAAACTCAAGAGAGACTTGCAGGTGTTAATTACTGAAATCTGGACTAACTCACCTGGTGAAGAGTACTCGCCACCGATACTCGAAGGTCTTTCCAGACATGCTATCTGACCAGACCTTCTACAGCCTTTTTAAAATTCCTGTCAAACAGAAGTGGTTCCTTGGTTGCTTGCTGCGTACTCTTTGTAGCCAAGCTGGTGGAGATGACATCGGTCTGTTCTTTGGCTCATTTCTTTTGCACGGTCGATGTCACCAAAAGAATCTTGAGAGTAAGTGCAGACGTGACGAGCGACGGGCAGGTTCTCTGTTGTGCTGTCGGTGTTGAAGGCTTCTCAAGTCGTCTTTTCTCGCAGCAGCAGCATTCGCCTCAGTGAGCCTCACTTTAACATCCGCCATAGATGCACGAGAAACGCTGAGATTCTTGGCCACCCTGAACGGCCTAAGCACGACATTCGGGTAAACAGACAAATATCGCGAGATCCGCCCGTTTTCGGCCTGGTGGTGATGCACCTCGGTTAACTTCCCACCTGAATGTCTAATCTCCACATAATCACAGCTAAAATATGTAAATCTTCAGGCGTACATTCATTTTTGAGAATTGCCACATTAATACGGTATGGGGCGCGCATGTATATGTATATATATATATATACATAATGTCAGCTGATGCTTTATCATGTTCTGAAAATAGAAATATGGCAAACGGTCCTTTAAAAATCTATTTAAGCTGATCATACTTTCATTTTTTAATATATTAACAATGAATGAACATTGACCAGGTTCGATGTTTCCGGGGCCAAAAGACAATGACTCGCAGAAAGTGTCGTGTATGGCAAACGCACGCGACACCTTAATCCTTCTGAGTTTCGCTTTTCCAACAAGAACAGTTCCAGCTGTGATATCTCCAGAATCATTCTCGCTTGTGTGATAAATTAGATGCCGTCCGCTCGCTAGTATAAACAAAACATTTGCCCTTCCTACTGTTGGAGGAAAAAATAATGTAATTATTTGGTCTTCCGCGATAGACTGTTTAGTTAGAAAGCCCATTACAGATTGCAGGATATTTAATTTAGTGATGATCTTAGAATTATTCCTAAAATTAAGAGGTTCTGCCTGTCAAGTTTTGCAGTTGATTATACTACACCAAAGATTCTTGTCAGCGCTTTGCTAAAACACATTTATCTGCGAGAAATGCTATTGACCGCTGCTGCTGCAAACTCTTTTCGATATCCAAGTGCAAAGGCATTGTAAGGGATGTGGTACCAGAGCGATAAGCTCGTGTTCCTTATCAGGTTTTTTGATGTTCTTTTAAACCGTGCGAAGCTCTGTCTCGACTGTACCGGCCAGAGAGAATAATTTTGATTACTCGATGTTAAATTAAAACGTGCCACTCGCCGTCGATTTAAGTACCGAAAATTACATTTTCCTCGACCCTGTTAGATTCTGGATAAATTAATCTACCAAAGGAGAGCGATTTCTTTTCTCACAGAAACCACCGCATTTCTCGCTGCCCTGTAAAGGCGGCGGCGCAGCTGTGAGAGAGAGAGAGAGAGAGAGAGAGAGAGAGAGAGAGAGAGAGAGAGAGAGAGAGATGGAGAGAGAGAGAGAGAGAGAGAGAGAGAGAGAGAGAGAGAGAGAGAGGAGAGAGAGGAGAGAGAGAGAGAGGAGAGGAGAGAGCTGAGAGGAGAGAGAGAGAGAGAGAGAGAGATGGGGATGAGAGAGAGAGAGGAGAGAGGAGAGCGAGGGAGAGAGAGGAGGAGAGAGAGAAGAGAGAGAGAGAGAGAGAGAGAGAGAGAGAGATCCCGTGGATGCATAATTCCATTTTATCTTGATGCTACAAGGTGGTCTGCTGACCCGCCCACTTATCTCGGTAAACAACCCGCCTCCGTCATCCGGTTGCTTTCTCTCTCTCTCTCTCTCTAAAGTTATTTGAGACCCTCACAAGCATTTTTCAGTTGTTTTTTTTTGTGTCTTGAATATAAAACAACGCAGTCATAGTTAAGAAGTAAAAGAAATATATATATGAAATGCACTGGAGGGTAGATGTCGGTTTACGGCTCGTCACCATAGGGATATATATTAATGTTGGCCTAGAAAGGTTGAGATTAATTGGACGATAAACGTTGATGAACGCCAAGTAACAATTTCCCCTTAGAAGCTGGTAAACATAACAAGACGACAGGTGGACGCCTTTACGATCTTCTCACCACCCCTCCCAACTTTCTACAGCCCCATATTTTCGGTACGTGAACATTTCCGCTAAAATGCGGGAACCCTAGCGGCGGTTGTCCGCTCTCACAAACTTCTTTTCTTATTGTACGTCCATCGGTTGCGCCAGCCTCCCTAAAACACGAACCGCCATTCGCGTTCGAAAGATACAAGCCAGGCTGGAGGTTAACCAGTAAAACGTGCCTCTCCGTCAGCAAGATCGCGCCCGAGTTAAATTGACCACACCTTCTGGTGAAGCCACGGTGTTAAGGGCGGGTGCTGCCCTCTATGGACAACTTGCTTCGCTCTTTTGTTTCTACTCCGATCAATCGACATCTCTACTATAAAACGCGATGCAGCCACACTGGATGTCGTAAAACCCTGATCTCCACGTTGTCCGTAAACGTGAAATTTAATTTTTTTTACGTCAAGGGGAACTTCTATTACATTTTTTTCCTTTAGCCCAAATAAGTTAAGTTTTTTACTGCGAGCTTCTCAGATGCTAGATTCTCTAATTCTCCATTTGTAAATGGGAGCCACCCGAGGACAAAGATGGTGACAAATACAATCCAGCATTAGAGCCCGAATGACTCCAAACTCCTAAATATCTATTCTTTTGTCACTTGCATTTTTAAGTTTCCTTTCATTTGTGTTTTAAATTTCAAGAGAATGATAGTAACCAATTTTGATGCGATGACATTGAATATTTCTTGATTTACCGTTTAAAGAATTCATTTAGTATTTATCGCCGACACAGTCGAAAATTTATGCATAATTATCAGCAAAAAACTTTTTAAAACTTAGTTTCTACTCTACTAAATCAATGAACATGCGATGGTAGAGACGATGAAGCAACTAACAGCCTGCTTGTGACTATGATATCGAGCTCAGCCAGTAGTCAGTCGGCGCAGATCATCTGTTAAATACTGGGATAATTTCAAAGTAATAATTAGTCTCTCAATGATGCCGGCGCAAATCGTTGATAGATGCCTTTCTTATTGTCAGGTTCTGCTGTATTTATCTCTGACGTTATTCAGCTGTACTAACTAACCCTGTCCTTCTCGCACATTAACGCTAAACTCCGTCTCACACATCCATTTCTACTGCCATATATATATATATATATATACTGTAACTGTTGATTTTCCAGAGTAATTTCCTCTCGGGGTCTGCACTCTCCACTTCGGGGTTTATCTACAGATCTTCTTCGCCCCTTTACCGCACCGACGCCGTGATTTTCTTAGCGCCCAACTCGATAGGGATCGTTGACGTCGTCAGGACGATCTTTCATCTCGGCTCCATAGCCGCCCTAAAGTGGCCACCCCGGCTAATTGCATCGATCGGTGTCCTGCTGGATATAAGGTGAAGTTGGGAGGGCGGCGGCGGCGTCGCCGATTAAGCAAATTGGCAACAACAACAGAAATGGGACTGTGGCAAATTGTCCGGCTGGCGCCAGAGTTGACTGACAAAACGGTGGGTTTTTTTTTGTCTTCCATATCCTCCCCACCCCACCCCGGGCGGGTCTTCGTCGAAGGCGCTGGCGCGACCGATCACGCAGTTAGCTTGATTGGAGAGCGAACGTCGTCCGGAGGGAAGACAAACACTGAGCCAATATATCGGAGCGAGCGACTCCGAGCGGAGCTGCGGCGATCGACATCGAACCGGGCGCCAGGCACGCACCTAGATCAGGGGCTGATACCCCAACCCTTCCCCTCCCCACAGAAGACCGACAATCTGTGTAACTCTGCTTCATACCAATGGAGGAGGAAGCTCCGTTCGGTAACTGATGCCTTCGAAATGAAGCTAAAGTGGATGTACGGTTTTAGAGCTCCAGAACGGTCAGTTCTGGTTCGATTGCTGTAGATGCGCACGGAGTGGGGGGTTGGTTTTGTAAACGTGTTTGCACTAACGATTCTCTGATTCCTTCGGCAGAAGATTCCTCACGAATTGGGTAAGAATAATTCTGGAAGTCGACAAACACCGTGCTGACTTCACGAAGTCTCCTCGGTTATGCAGGTTGTCGCCCCCTCGCGGATCGAGTGATAGATATAAAGTAAAGTAGCCCGCGTGCTCGTATGTTCATTACTTCTGCCCATTAATAACCCTAAACTTCCAGGCTTCAGCGAGTGAAGAAGGCTTCCTGGACCGAGAAGTAAGCCGGGCTGTCAGACGGATCTGTTTGGTTTTAGTTAGTTCCGCCAGGTCTGACCATAAAACTCCGGCCCACACAGCAAATAGAGAGAAAACACCGTAACCTTCCACCGGAAGACGAGTAAAACCTGATGACGTCACTGAAAATTCTTACCGACCGTAAGATGGCGGCGAAAACTCTGAGCAACTACCTCCGCTTTATAGACGATGGCGATTCGTAAATTAACCATGTTTTAAAAAATTGTGAAATAAATCATTTACTTAAACGTAGGCCCTGGTTTCGACATCGCTTTTTAATTTTTTTTTCTTTTGCAGTTTATAGATTATTCATATTAAGAAAAACTGCCCAGGGGAATGTTTCTATGCCAGTTGTTGCTCGCGCGACCACGTTCGACGTCATATATATATCATTGTTTCTGTGGGTTTGAAGCTAAAATTGTTCTAAATATATCATGGAGGCTTTAAATTACGCTATTCATCAAGCTTTAAACCAGTGTTTAAGTCGTGGACGTCGACCTGCGCAGGCTTCTGTTCTCCGTGGGTCCTGAGGTCGCTAGTTTTTTTACACGGATTTTAAGAGTTAAGGAAGAATAACACACACGCACACACACACACAAATACGCACGCACACACACACACACACACACACACACACACACATACACGCACGCACACACACAAAACGATGATATTTATTGCGAGTTGTAATCTGAACATTGAAAAACATTATTATTATAAACAGTCGGAAGATACGTTTAAAAAATCGGTGCTTTATGCAAAGGTCCACCGCGATTTCTGGAAGCTCTTCAGTCACGTAAGCGATGCGGCCGTGATGGAGTCTCGCTACGTCGCTTGGCGGGCAAGCGTTCGGACCATGCGCCTCTGTCGATTACATTCCAGAATCAAAGACTGGCCCTCTTGCTGGTTAATCGTGCACATTTTTAAGGTGTAGATCCCGAGTACGAGGACTACCATGTGACTCTGAGAGTGTCAAATGACAGACAGAATAAAGGAAATAGTTGTTGTGATAGCGTTCGACGGAAGTTGACGCGAACGCTTTTCTTGGAGTGTATACGCCTTCCTTGACCAACTCGCCAGTGTCGAGGACAGGATCACAGTCCCCTCGCTGTGTTGCGTATTCGTTGTGCGAAGGTAAACTTTAAGAATAGGAATCTACTCCCCATCTCTCTGTACTGACGTCACATATCTCTCCTGACGTCATATCTCTATACTGACATCATATATCTCTCCTGACGTCATCTCTCTATACTGACATCATATATCTCTCCTGACGTCACATATCTCTCCTGATGTCACCTCTCTCTGTAATGACGTCACATATCTCTCCTGACGTCATCTCTCTATACTGACATCATATATCTCTCCTGACGTCACATATCTCTCCTGATGTCACCTCTCTCTGTAATGACGTCACATATCTCTCCTGACGTCATCTCTCTATACTGACATCATATATCTCTCCTGACGTCACCTCGCTCTGTACTGACGTCACATATCTCTCATGACGTCATCTCTCTATACTGACATCATATATCTCTCCTGACGTCACCTCTCAGTACTGACGTCACATATCTCTCCTGACGTCATCTCTCTCTACTGACATCACATATCTCTCCTGACGTCACCTCTCTCTGTACTGACGTCATCTCTCTCTACTGACGTCACATATCTCTCCTGACGTCACCTCTCTCTGTACTGACGCCACATATCTCTCATGACGTCATCTCTCTATACTGACATCATATATCTATCCTGACGTCACCTCTCTCTACTGACGTCACATATCTCTCCTGACGTAATCTCTCTCTGTACTGACGTCATCTCTCTCTCTCTCTCCGTCTTGCGCTGTACGCTACTTTATAGGTAACAGAATTTGGCTAGAAGACCCCGGATACAACTGGAACGAGTCCGACGATGATCTTTGTGAGAAAACATGTTTTTAAAAAATATTATTTAACACCGGAAATGTGCTACAACCGTAAAAGACTGCTGCAGACTTTCTCAGAGAGTCCAAACAAGCAACTCCTTCCACTGCCACTCGTAAACTTAGTCACCACTTCTTTTGACACTGATAATGTGTCAAACTTTACCGAAATAACTTACATTTCTTCTAGTTAATATATACTTTCCTTTTACAAGTATTTTCAGTATTGGGTAGTTAATTTGTAACTTATTTTGTTGTTGCTATTGTTTACGTTCAAGTAACAAGTAAAGAAAGCCAAGAAAGTAATACTAACGAGAAGTTCATTCCGATTAGTCTGCTCTTTTTATTATTCTGAAAGTTCGAAGTAGTTAAGTTTACAAACTAGTTCACGGGGCAACGAACTTTGGGAACCAGGGATAAGCAGAATTATTTTCTAATTTTCTCCAAATCGTCATTACTTTTCCACACACACACACACACACACACACACACACACACGCACACGCACGCACGCGCGCGCGCACGCAAAGTGCGTAATTTGACCGAAATTATTTCCCAGATCGATAATGGTCTAATGAGAGTTTTATGATCTATCGTGTTTTTTTCAACACTTTATAAATATCTCCAACCATTTAAACTTGCTTATGGCTGCCGACCAGGACTCTAACTGTTTGTAATGAAGGTTATTTTAACTAACCTATCAATCATTACAGCTGACAGTAGTAATTTAAAGACTTTAATAAAAAAAAAGAGAAAAAAAAACGAAATTGATTAAATACTTCGTTTGGCCCCTTTTAAATATCATTATGGACTTCGCGGGGCTCGAATAACAGGAAACACTAATGCAGCCAGAACCATGAAAAATATTCCAAAATATGTTTCCAAGAGATGACGACTTGGAAGCAGATGTTTTAATCAGTGGTTTTCAACCCACGACAGTCATCCAAAAATCTAATTGCCGTAAAACATCCGTGGAGGGCTTTTTGTTGTCCCCTCCCCTCATTATTGGCTTAATGAACCGCGAGATCGTTAGCCTTTCATGGCTTTGGCGCATTTATAGGGTTAAATAGAATTTTTTTAAAGAAAAACAGTTTTTTTCTGAAGTAGCTTAGAAAAATCTAAATAAAATGTAAGTATATTTATGTCCGGTGTTTCTGTAAACCTAGGAATATTGATATATATATATTGGAATTCGTTTAACCAGTTTTTCTAAACAATTTCCTGTTTGTTTGATTTTTATTTTTGCTCCCTTTTTTGGATTAATTGGTTTTTAACAGCGATATCCTTCTCTAAATCTAAGGCTGGCCTCGCGTCCGTCCTCTGGCGATTATTGCCACACTGGTTTGTTCGCATCTCCTCTGACTGGAGAGCAACAGAAACAAATGATTTCTAGTAGATGTTCTAAAACAAATCGTATAAAAGGGGCTGATGGTGTCCGGAGTATTACAACAATAACAAAAAAACTTATTTTAAAAGTCCAGATTTGATTACTACCATGTTTTAAGTTTAATAATTCTTGAGTAATCCTTGGAGGTTAGCATCACGTTCTCGGGTTAGTTTAGAAAATGAGAACTCGTTTGGATAGACATTTAAACGTTCCCGCCTCCTGCGGTCCTGACACTACTCTTGAACCATGCATGGCGCGAATTATATCATCAATGTCGGAAAATGGTATCTCCGTGCGTAATTGCTGCGAAACATCCCAAGATGGCGTACAGCGGTGACAGGCTACAACTGTTATTCAGTATGGCAGCATCATCTGTCGAAGTCTCCGGCGCGTCGGTCGCCGACATATCTTGGCTGTAGAGCATCGAAAACCTGAAGATGGCGGAATGAGGAACTGCGTTGTCTTCTCTAAATGGTTTGGCAATGTTTTCGTTGCTGATTTTGCAGGTTTACATTTTAAAATATTTTCACATAACACGTAGCACTGCCATGGGAATGTTTCCGAAGGTAGAACAAGAAACTCGCATTACAAAGTCATGTCTTTACAGGCTGTTTTTCTTATTCAGGCGGGAATGGAGTTCTTAGATAACTACATCTGCAGTGATGCAACGTCCAGTCCAATTTGACAAGACTTTAACACGTTCTCACACTGTTGACGTATGCTCCTCGCCTGCAGGTGCTCGTAACTTCACTTTGAACATTCTACGAGCTGTTAAAAATAAAGGAAGATTCGCTTCCTGTGAGACCTGGCAGCGTTATTTCGACAGTCGGAAAAAGATGCTCTTCCGACGGTTGCAGCACTGTCTTGACTGGTGTCCGCTGTAACCGTTTCAATGATTAACCAAATTCATTGCCTTATCTGAGTCATAAATACAGTCGCCAGGAGGCTGGTTCCTGCTTTAATGAACAGCAAACTTTCATTTTACCGCAGCAGCCACAAAATTCAGTTCACCTTCTCCTCAGTCGTCGCCATCTTTGTTTCACAGCAGTGCAAACAACGGAAGAGAATCAGTGAAAACTTCAAGGTCGCCAGCTTTGCAGTGCGATTTGCTCTTGTCTTCCTTTATGTAATTAACCAGTTATCGAACACTGGAACTCCTCAGAATTTTTTTTTAAAGAAAAACCTTCTACGAGGTGAACGGAAGAAGATATCAAATTTTTACTTTACCCGTAGTTGCGGAAACTCTGCTACACCATAGAAACCATCAGATTTTAAATAACTGAAATATGAAATGTTGGAAGAATTCTGCTTTTATTTGGACAAACCTTCCGAATTATAGACTTCTTTGGTCAAATAGTTGCTTATAAGAGTTCACTCCGTCATACATTCGGATTATCACAGCATTGATGAAGTGGAACAAAAATACCACAATTTAAAAGTCCGCTCATAATTAAGCTAATGCTTGGCGAACGTGAGTTTCCGGAACATTCTGAAAAACCAATTAGTTGTGATGAATCACAGATTTTTAGAAATTGTAAATCCTTCGTTCTAGCTCTGTTATACGTGCAGAAAAGAATAATTGATGACACTAGATGAAATCCGCTTGGGTGTATTCAAAAATAAGCTCGGAATTTTTTTTTTTATTTCTCTGAATTCTCTGAGGAATGGCAAGGAAACTTTTGGGAAATTCTAGATGCCAAAAGCAGATACGTTTACCAGTTTATCTCAAGACGTAGCTTGCTTCCTCTACCGAACATCATGCAAGCGTATCTCTCTCTCTCTCTCTCTCTCTCTCTCTCTCTCTCTCTCTCTCTCTCTCGACGTCGTTTAAAGGTTGTGGTCTTCTAAAGTTACTGAATACGAAGAATTTCAGCTTCGGCCCCGTGACTGCGGCCTAACAGATCTTCATCAATAGAAAAAACTTGGTAATAATAATAATAATAATAATAATAATAATAATAATATAATAATAATAATAATAATAATAATAATAATAATAATAATAATAATAATAATAATAATAATAATAATAATAATAATAATAATAATAATAATAATAATAATAATAATAATAATAATAATAATAATAATAATAATAATAATAAGAATATAATAATAATAATAATAATAATAATAATAATAATAATAATAATAATAATAATAATAATAATAATAATAATAATAATAATACCGACAAATTGTTCAAAATACGGTGACGATTGTCTGATTTCAGATTTTTCCTAACAGCAGCAGTCGCCTGGATATTTTCCCCAATAAGTTTATTTTTTTTATGGCCGTCTTCAGGTTTTGCTTAAATCAAGTTTTATTTTCATTACCGAAATGTGGAGAGACTTCTCAAGAACCGACAAACGACGTTATTTAGATTGTTTTAATATCTCTCAAGCGCGCTTTAACAGATCAAACACAAATGTCTTCGATTATTAGCTATCTGATGATATTTTGCGTTGTTTTGATTGTAATATTTATCCAATATCTCAGGAGGCGATTTTTTTTTAAAAATTATACAAAATTTATCAAATGAAAATAATTTTAAAATGAAACAAAATTAAAGCGGTCAGATCTATAAGTTATGAAATTAATTATTTCACCAAACATTTTAATATCGAATGTTTAATAATTTTAGAATTTGTTTTCTCAAACAATTGTTAGAGAGGCTCTAGATGCGTATGTGTACCACAGTTAACGAGGTCAGGGCCGGATTTCCGGATGACAGAGATAGGCCGGACAATGCGCTAATCTTGTCCGAGGTCTGTACGATTGCAGGCCGAACGCTACACGTGCAGCCAATCTTATCGATGGTTTTAAAATACGTTTTATAATGCAAACAAAAACAAAAACAACATATTTGATATATAAAGTGTTAGCGAAATGTCGCATTTCACCTACTGAACTTGCAGAGTAGATTACGTCCCTTTGTTGTTTAATTTCCATCTGGTTTTCTTCGTTATGCGCTACTTACAAGCGGTATCTCTCGCTAATCAGGGTGACTAGGTACCTATCTGTTACCGAGACTTCCATAAAGACGCCTTTTTCTTCTGGTGGCATCTTTAATGATTCACCTGATGCTTGAATGACGTTAAATATGACAGGTAATAAATGTCACGGTGATACCAAGTAAAGACGATTCGTTCGAGGTGGAGATGGATTTTTCTGGTTATCATTACTGTGAATAGAAATGATAGCTTAATTTAATTTTCGTGATAATATTACAGAACTACCCTGAGTGAGTGTGTGGAAATAAACTATTAAAAGTTAAGTATTGGATAACTCGATATTCTAGCTTCCGGACAAATCTCTGTATTGTATCACGTGTCCTCAGTTCAGATTAAAGTGACGACAGAATCACGTGTTAATGACGTCCTATACAAAACATGGCGCACCATGGACAGTAATTATAATATCTGACTGATTTGTCTTGCTTCGATAACAAACTCCACAGCAGCATTTAGTGGTCATCTTTATTTGCGAATTACACTGGACAACAAAAAGTAACTTTTCACCTGCTACTGAGGTATATATAGGTGCCCTTTATCAAATCAAGCAGCTGATTCCAAATCTGAAGCCAGAATTGACCCAGCCCGTCAGGATTTGTAGTTACAGGGAAATATCATTTTCAGTCAGTTTATTAATAAATCCAGCACATCGCAAAATTGCAAAAAAATCAATTTATTTCACAATATAAACCCATTGTATGTTGTACACGAACTGCTATCCATAAGCTCAAACACATTAAACAACATAAACACATCGTATGAAGTATACGTTAATTGTTTAGAAATGACTTGGTTTCACGCTTGTGAATAGCAGTGGTTTGTCTCTGAAGAAACCAACAATAGTCCCTCGTCATGTTGGAGTGGAATTTCCCCTGATAGCGGGTCGCCAGTACTAAAATAAACACCCAAAATATATAACATTAGATTTCCATTTATTTCTGTAACTAAAAATCCTTACGTATCGGGTTAATTCTGATTTCAGATGTGAAAGCAGCATACTCGAATTAGTCTAGGACACATATTTACCTCAGTAGCAAATTGGTTGTCGTCCAGTGTAATATATATTTTTTTTGAATTTGACTGTTTCGCATGAATCCTTTAAAACCGAATAGTTTAGATTTACTTTCGGTAATGGTAAATTGTTTGTTATCTGCAATATAACGTTTAACTTCAGTTAGAGGCTCCATCTGATGCATAACTACAGATCAACGAATAAATAAGTTAAGAGACAACTGGACTTTAAAAATAACACGACCGATTAATGTCCACGCTGCGAACGTTAATCAACTACTCTTTAAAACAAGGATACGCAATGCTTACAGAATTAAGGAGAGAGATGAATAAGGTTCCATCCAATAACCACATGACAGCCTGTATACGTAGAAAAATGTATAATTAGATCAGACTTAGTTATTGGCATGTTATTAAATAGTATCAGTACTATTAAAATAATTTTGCTACTGGTTTCCTTCTTCAAAGGACTTCAGCTGGAAGGGCGATGCAGCCGAATGATATCTGAGAACATTTAATTAGACAACAAATCAAGATTTTTGTAAAGATTAAACCAAGATGCATATCGCCTGCTCGTGGCTGGAACTTGGAGAAACGTGAGTAAAACCAATAGCAACTGAAATCTATGATATGTAAATTAATTATTAGCCTTTCTTTTAAATTTCCGTGTGATACGACTAGAAACATCGTGTTCGCCATATTAAATCGTTATCAAGTTATACTATACACGTTGTCGCCTCTTAATGGACACTTCTTCTTTTTTTTTCCAATGATCAATAAACGAGTTTTCCTTTTAGATGAAAATCAATTTTCTTAATAGACTTGGCCGGAAATTGAATTCTATAAATAAAAAGGTGAATATCTCAAAATGATCTGTCTAATATGAGCAGCTAATTACTAATTTCTTATTTATTTAATTTTTTTTTTTTTTACCCGACCTTATTTAGATCACCACCTCTTTTGGTGCTCACGACTTGTGGCACGTGCATCAGATGAGCTCAACCGTTAAGAGACGTCGCTGGATGAGAGAGAGAGAGAGAGAGAGAGAGAGAGAGAGAGAGAGAGAGAGAGAGAGAGAGAGAGAGCGAGAGAGATGAGAGAGAGAGAGATGAGAGAGAGACTGAGAGAGAGATGGAGAGCGAGAGAGAGAGAGAGATGGAGAGAGAGAGAGAGACTGAGAGAGAGAGAGAGATGAGAGAGAGAGAGAGATGGAGAGAGAGAGAGAGAGATGGAGAGAGAGAGAGAGATGGAGAGAGAGAGACTGAGAGAGAGAGAGAGACTGAGAGAGAGAGAGACTGAGAGAGAGATGGAGAGAGAGAGACTGAGAGAGAGAGAGACTGAGAGAGAGAGAGAGATGAGAGCAGAGATGTCTCGAGTAGAGAGCTCGAGATCTCAGCGACGCGCGATAGAGAAGCTCTGTGAGCATGAGACGAGGAGAGAGAGCTCAGAGCCTCGTTAAGCTATCTCCTATTTTACTCTCTACTCTTTCGACTCTCGCTCCGCTAGAGCTCTCTCTATCCATTTGTGTGTTTGTTTTGTGATGTGGCTCTTCCTCTCTCACCTCGAACTTTCCGTCCTTCCAACGATTTTTTTTTAGAAAAAAATATTATTTAACTTCAACCAGATTTCATTTTTCAAGCCTAACGTTAACCCAAAAATGTTTGTTGTTTTTTTTTTTAATTTTATTTTAAGACAAAGATGGAAATACGAAGCGGTCCCCAGCACCCGTCGCCTTTACTGGTTAGTAGTTCTTCGTCAGCCGGTCGGTCGTTGTCATTTCTTTTTGTCTTGGTATAAGATTACACCAAAGTTGAGGCCAAAAACAGATGTGGTTTTTGTTTTTAAATTTTGTTTCAAAATTAAGCTGAAACCACGAACTCGGTAAGTTCTGTAGATCTACTCCACTTTCGGTTGTTGTTTTTTTTTTTTTTTTTGAGACCGGTCCCTTTCGGATTTCGTTGTATCCGATAACATTCCGACCGCAAGAGGGGATCCTGGTGTACAGTTACAGACGTCTTGATCCGTGCAGGAGAGAGTAAAGTCGAGGCACCTGATCCTTCTCCTTTTTGAAAAATGTAAATGATTCTAAATTACAGAATTTTAAAAAATTGATATTTATTTATAGATAATAAATACGAGCTTGTTCTCTATCAGTTCAGATAAAATCGAAATAAAGGAGAATATCCTTCATAAGTGATACGTTAAAATTAAAGCACCAATCAGTGAAGTTGACATCAATAGCTGCTGACTGGATAAACGTTAAAATTAAAGCACCAATCAGTGAAGTTGACATCAATAGCTGCTGACTGGATAAACGTTAAAATTAAAGCACCAATCAGTGAAGTTGACATCAATAGCTTCTGACTGGATAAACGTTAAAATTAAAGCACCAATCAGTGAAGTTGACATCAATAGCTGCTGACTGGATAAACGTTAAAATTAAAGCACCAATCAGTGAAGTTGACATCAATAGCTTCTGACTGGATAAACGTTAAAATTAAAGCACCAATCAGTGAAGTTGACATCAATAGCTGCTGACTGGATAACGTTAAAATTAAAGCACCAATCAGTGAAGTTGACATCAATAGCTGCTGACTGGATAAACGTTAAAATTAAAGCACCAATCAGTGAAGTTGACATCAATAGCTGTCTGACTGGATAAACGTTAAAATTAAAGCACCAATCAGTGAAGTTGACATCAATAGCTGCTGACTGGATAAACGTTAAAATTAAAGCACCAATCAGTGAAGTTGACATCAATAGCTGCTGACTGGATAAACGTTAAAATTAAAGCACCAATCAGTGAAGTTGACATCAATAGCTGCTGACTGGATAAACGTTAAAATTAAAGCACCAATCAGTGAAGTTGACACCAATAGCTTCTGACTGGATAAACGTTAAAATTAAAGCACCAATCAGTGAAGTTGACATCAATAGCTTCTGACTGGATAAACGTTAAAATTAAAGCACCAATCAGTGAAGTTGACACCAATAGCTTCTGACTGGATAAACGTTAAAATTAAAGCACCAATCAGTGAAGTTGACACAATAGCTGCTGACTGGATAAACGTTAAAATTAAAGCACCAATCAGTGAAGTTGACACCAATAGCTGCTGACTGGATAAACGTTAAAATTAAAGCACCAATCAGTGAAGTTGACATCAATAGCTGCTGACTGGATAAACGTTAAAATTAAAGCACCAATCAGTGAAGTTGACATCAATAGCTGCTGACTGGATAAACGTTAAAATTAAAGCACCAATCAGTGAAGTTGACACCAATAGCTGCTGACTGTATAAACGTTAAAATTAAAGCACCAATCAGTGAAGTTGACACCAATAGCTGCTGACTGGATAAACGTTAAAATTAAAGCACCAATCAGTGAAGTTGACACAATAGCTGCTGACTGGTTGTCAGTTGTACGACCTTTTGTTTAAAGATAGATTTAATCTTTCGTAACTCATTTTATAATATAAAACAGTTGAAACTCGATGACAAGTATAACTGGTAAAAAGGTGGAATATACGGTGATTGGTTTATAATTTGAAGTAGCTTCACTGTCTGTAATTTTAATTGAAAGTCCACCGCCTGCCACAGTCATTTTAAGGTTTATGCTCTTGTTTAACATGAAGACCTGAAACCAGGTGAAAGTGTTTCCGTTTTGTCAAATATATAACAAAAATTGGTGGATAATTTTTTTTTTCTTTTTTTAAAAGATCTGAGATTATAATAGAAAAATTATTAAAAACTACAAAAAGTTTTGTTTTCGTCCATACTTTGAACCAGTAAATATTTGTTTTTAAATGACTGCTTTAATCCTACCTGACACTGCTTGAAATTATGCCTTGTTTTCTGAATCTCGAAGCACTGCGATTACCAAAAGAGGGATCATGAGAACTTTCATCTGCAACTATCACCTTGCCCCTGTCTTCTTCCTCCTGCCAATTTTGGTATTTCTTACAAAACTGAAGCCCTCCCTTTTTTTTCCGTCCCTGTGTAGCAGAAAGTCCTGTTTTTAGCTGGGGTGGGGGACTTCAAGTCCATTTTTACCAAATACTTTGTAACAGATCTATCCGATATCTTCTCTGCAACACTTTCTTTCTCCCCAATTCTCCAGCTAATGTACTACTTGAGGCGATCCTGTCCTTTCCTGAAGCCTCGTCAGAACCCATTCTTTCTTTAGAGACGTTGATCCGGCCCAGCTTTACTTTAAAATGAAAAATGTCCAGTTTTCTTTATCGTTCTAATGATCCTTCTAACAGTTCTTACTGGAAAGCCGAGTTTTTAAACAATCTCTGGACGTGTCAGGGCCACTTGGACATAGTACCCGTTTGTATTCAAACTGTGATTTCCCAAGTACCCGGTGATAGTTTAGAACTTTAAAAAATCATACGAACAGCGAAGAGATCGGATTGTTGGACCTCTGTCGAAGGCTTTAAAAGGAAAAATCGAAAATTACTGGGTGGACCAAAGAAACCGATCGACGGTGTATTGTCAAAAATTAAATTAATTTATAAAGCAAAACTGGAGCAAATATCAAAAATAAAATATGAAAAGATTACAGAAAGTTTATTTGAAATATAGAAAATATTTTTTAAAAAATACAAGGTAACAGTTAACACTACTTTCGGTTTTATTGATCCCACAGGTTTCCTGATTTACCGTAAAGTTCCTGAGTTAGATGCCGGCTGGTAGGTACGCTGTGCGCTAACCACCAGAAATCGAACGAAGGTATTTTCCTACAGATATCGCGAAGAAGACGCGGAGAGGTTCGGGGCGTCACAGCGCTATCTCTCCGTTGAGGGGGCCGTTCTCTTGCCCCCTTATTGTTGTCGTTCCCCGTTTGGTGTCTGCCCCCTCGTGCGTGGAGCGTTAACTCGCGCGGTGCTCGCCGGCCCCGACTTACGACACCGCCACGTTCCGTTTACGCGAGCTCCTTTTTTGGGGGGGAGGAGGGCTTATTCTTGTAAATTTTTCCACCGCTCGCTGGGCCCCTCTCCACGCCGACTGCTTTCCGACCCCCTCCCCCGACCACGCGGTAACGTTCCGAGCGATCCGGGCGCCGTCTGGCGAAGGAGAATATGGCCGGCAGACTTGGACTCCCGGCGATAAGTGTGTTGGAGAATTTTCCAGCTCGCGCATCTGCTTTAAGGTGCCGCGACCTCCATATATCCCTAACAGAGACGGATCCCCCGAATTCTAAGCCTTTACTCCCTTCTCATGTGAGGTCCAGACAAACGCGTGAATTTAAAAGGAAGCCCGGATTATGACGAGCCCCACTCACTATGGCAGATATCCCCTAGTTTCGAATAAACATTACATATATCGCGACCAAAAGTTGGAACCCAGCGCGGAAAATCCTATTATAATAAAAATACAAAAAAAACCATAATAGTGCTTTTTAACACGAAAATTACCGGAAACTGATAATTATACAAAAAAAAAATGTAAATTGTGTCCTATCTTTTTCGTTGGTGCTGTGTCAACACCTTGGGTACTGGTGAATTAATCTTGGTGGCCTTCAGCTTTAAATGAGATTTGCACAAGGTTGAAATCAGTAACATTTCGGTTCCAAAAACTGATTCTGAAATGAACGAAACGTAATCATATATATACAAGAAGTTTCATTTGATTCGGTGAAAGGTTTTTTCCATAAACACGTGTACACCGATCGGCCATGATCTCCAACCCTGCTGGCTCCTCGGATGTGGATACACAGTTTCAAAATGCAACACTTATGATTTAATAACCAATGACGGCACACGTGACAACAAACTTCATCGCAAGACTTCAAGGTCTCCGAGTGGTATCGCGTGGCAGCAGGATTCAACCGAGTCTGTATAACTAATATGACCCGCCCCTTGCAATGGCGTACGTGAGCTCTAAGGAGCTCGTGCAATCATGTCCGCAACGATGTCCGTTTACGGTTTGAGGCACCAACTGGTTTTAACCCTTACCATGGCGCTACCACCTCCAAATCTGTGGTGCTTTCTAACACAGGTCCCGTCATCAGCGACTGACGACCCAAATTATGAGTAATCCGTAGTTTTAACGAGCTTGACAGTAACGCTTGCTCAAGGTCGTTCCTTTTTCACAGCTTTTCAGACATTACATTGTCCGAATTGCTGGAGTCCCTTGTGCTCCCTGAGTCGCTTCCAAATAGCGATTCCCTGGGTATCATTGACTACCCTGTCAGCTCTGGTGCTGCGCTGTAGCACGGGGATGGATGGACTTAAACCCATCCTTAGTTCTGCCCGTAGTTTTATTATAATGCAACATATACTCGACACCCAGCTAAACCGCATCTTCTCTCGTCCTTAAAATAACAGCCACCCAACCCCAGCGTGGGATTTTGGTTATTCCAGCTGCAGGACGCCGTGTGGAAGCCAGTGAGGAAGTCATCCACTCTTTAGCCGTTTTTCTGAGACAGCTGCTCGATCTACACAAAGTCTGGACAGTGGGAAATTATTTCCAATGTGAACGTATCCGATGACGTCATCAAATCTTGAGCTCGCGTGAAGCCATCACGTGGTACGTGTAGCAGGAAATTCTATCAGCATCGTGTTATGCAGCCTGTTGGAGCAGGGGTCGCCAATAATGTGCCCGTGTGAACTTTTAAATAATTATAATAATTAAGATAAGGAATGAGAAGAGCAGCTCTGTTTTGTCAGTGCGAGTGTTAATCGTGCCGTATCAGTACCAGGAAACAATGTTGAGAGACACATTTCCAGACGAAGCGCAAGGACTTCGACTCAGCTGCTCCATCACAAAAACAGTCTGACTTTTCAGTTGAACAGCAACATCTTTTTTTTAAATCAAACCTGGCTCAGCAGTTAAAAGAGGAAGCTGTACGAGTAGCATCTTTCAAAGTTACTCCGCAACTGGAGAACTAGGGGAGAAGGCTACAACAGTGTTCCGAAGATTTCGGCAACAAGTCGGTCATCGTGGCGTCGATAAAAGATGCGGCAACTGTCAGCCGACACCATAAAAAAGAAGGATAACAGGGGTCCATTTCAACAGATTTAAAGGTTCAGTTGACGGGTAACCTTCAGACCCGTGACTAGTTTTCCGATGGAGATTCTGCGATGGCAGGCAGCATGAACGGTTTCAGCAGGTCTGTGTAAGTCCAGTCAATCCCCGCTTTCCTCACATACCACTGTATTATGCACCAAGAAGCGCTGTACAAATGCTTGTTCACAGCATCTGAGGAATGCCGAAACTGAAACAGTAAACCGCATCCGTTTTGAAGTTTTGACATTTTTTTTCACGGATTTAACTCATAAACTCAATTTATTAAATCTGGAAATTCGCGGAAGGGAAAAACATATTTCTGAAATGGTCAATGCGTTCGAAAGTAAATTGATATTGGTGGATATCTGGCTTCCAGTGTCTGTAAAAGCCGATTCCCCTGAAAATGTTCTCGATCCTCAGCCTTTCGTGCGGCAGCTTCAGAAGCTGCAGAGAGAATTGAGTCGGGAGTTTTCAGAATTCCAACGCTAATGAATCAATCGGGAGATACACTGCAAACCGCCATTCAGTGCAGTCGACGTCTCTGAAAGTGACAACATCAGCTGAACATCTATCTCGAGCCGGCATCGCAGAACCTGAGCTCGGAATCACTAAAAATTCGAAATGACGCTTTCTTTCACAGTCGCTTGCAAAAAAAAAAAAAAAAGAGATAACTTCAGGAATCTTGTTGACAGAAATAAGCGAACTCTACTGAAAAAGAGCATCATTAACAACAAGCAGTGGCTCTGGATAAACGTATTCCTGTGAATCGCTGCTTTGTGCATAAAGTCAGCGTACAGGCCCATGTTTAACACGGTTGCGTGTATATGACTGTCTAGGAGTTAGGGGGGGGGCTCGTCTTAGAATCCAGATTTTTCTACCTGATGGCGGAAGAAATGCGGTGTCGGGTTTCACGTCAATGGCAGATAACGTAAGTTTTCTTTTTAATTTTGAGGTTAAGTATAGTCAGGACATCTCGTGTGTGTGAGACAGAACAGCCTGTTGTAAACCTTCTTGATTTGAGGAGTACAGGAAGCTCTACTGTTCTGAAACCCGTTCTTTTCTTAAATATACCTAGCTGCAGGTGGAAAACAGGCCTAATTTCTCATTCTAAGAACTTATATACCCTCTACTCTAGTGATCCGTACTAATCATACGGGTGCATTCATGTAATGCCCGCTGTGTGTTCAACACTTGTCCCAGGACCGGCAGGTGACCCCTGCTGTAAAGAGTGCTGTGTTTCTTCAAGTTACAGAACCGTGCTAGCGGTCAGTGGTCACGAGACGGTGCTTGTTTTAAGGTACAAACGGAAAGTATGGAAGATTTTTCTTTCTTTCGAACAGTTTTGGAGTAGAGTTTTATTGTAATAAAAAAATAAATCAGCAGTAAAAAAGTGCGTATAGTTCCGGAGTATCTCTGCTTATAGAATTAGGTAAACGAGGTAAGCATAGCGACAGAGAGAGAGAGAGAGAGAGAGAGAGAGAGAGAGAGAGAGAGAGAGAAGAGAGAGAGAGAGAGAGAGAGAGAGAGAGAGAGATGACGTCAGACAGGAAGAGAGAGAGAGTGACGTCAGTACAGAGAGAGAGAGATGACGTCAGTACAGGGAGAGAGATGACGTCAGTACAGGAAGAGAGAGATGAACGCCAGTACAGGAAGAGAGAGAGAGAGAGAGAGAGAGATGGTGGAGAGAGGAGGGTAGATAGAAAATTGAATAAAATAAAAGGAGCAGAACAGACAGACACCTGTGTATATGATCCGAATCATTTTGCTAACAAACGTTATTTTTGTATAATTCAAAATGACATTTAAATATTTTACATTAGACCCTATCGGTTTCTCTCCGAAGATCTTTCATTCAAATTCTTCTCCCTGCACTATAGAAATGTCTATAGACGCAGCTGGATTTCCAGTGCAGAGCTGCTTAGATGTCAGGATGTTTTTTTTTCCGAACTTGTTTTGCTCCCTGAAGCCGGCTTAGCGTGATCCTGTCAGAACGATTCCGTCCGCCCGGGATGAGACAGCGCGGTCATGGAGCCGCGTTTGTTCGATGGCAGGGGTTCCGTTTGTTTTCGGCTTAAAACCAATCTCTGGAATCGCGCCGCCGCTTGAGCGCCGGGGCCCTCCACGTGCTGCTGTTTGAAGGGCGACGGTAGAAGTTGTTCTCGGAGAGAAGAATACGAAGTGCAATTAAAGCGCTCGGTACTGGACAGAAGTCGCCAGAATGCTCGACGGTTCGTGAACTGAGCTTGGATGCCTGAAAGCGGACAAAACAAAAGAAAACGAATTTCAAAATGATTCAGAAGGTTCATCGGTTGTGCCTCCGAATCAAGTGAGCAGAGCACGTGAATCGAACAGATGCCCCACCCCCCTAATTCATGAAATCAACAACTACGTTTAAATCACCAGTTCGTTTCTGGAAAGCCCCTTTCTTGTGCTTCTTTCTATGTTGTTGTTGTGTTGTTGTTGTTATTATTATTATTATTATTATTATTATATTATTATTATTATTATTATTATTATTATTATTATTATGAGTTGCTGCCATTTTAACGCAAATATTATTTAGTTTAGAACCCTACCGCCATGTACCTCAGAGGGAGCTCAGGCAGGGATTTTCCTTGCAAAATGTCCGTGAGTTGCTATCTTCCCCGTAGCCCTGTTGCTTTCCGAAATGGTGTAAGTTAAACGATTCTGCTCCGACATAGGGAAGTGATTGCCGCTGTTCCCTCTACTTCATCAGCCCCCGATCCTGCCAGTAGTAGCCATCGTCGGACTTCCTTGTAAACTAGGAGCAGTTTCACAAAAAAAGAAAGGAAAGATTCGAATCTCTTTAAAATCATTCGCCAGTTTAACGAACAAAAACCTGACCCTAACCCGCATGTAATTCGGCGATCAGACGGTTTTACGAAATCCGTGATATAGTCTGATTAGTACCGTCGACACCCGGAACCAGATCAGCAAGAACCGCTGGAGAGAAATGATGCTGTCGTACCAAGTTTCGGAAAAAAAATTGCTGCTAATGAAGTGGAGATGTTAAGTACGTGGAACCACTCATTGACCCTTGTTAGACCGGCGATGTTGTGTGTGTAGTTAAGCTCGACAAACCTGAGATGTTGAGCCTACGAGTGAAGTCAGCTGATTCATTTTGCCCGATTATATATATTAATGTTGGAGATAACCAGTCGTGATACCTTGAGAACCCAGGAGGACTGTGAGCACCTTTCTGTCCAGTAAGGGGGTTGCATTTTGGCCCTTTTTTAAGGTGGAGAAAGACGAACCTTTCCATTTCCTGCTAATCCGTTTTGTTCCTAAGTGAGAGCAGCTTGCTTACCGAGGATTATCCATAGTAACGGGAAGCGTGGAAAAATCGGTCGGACCAGAACCGCACAAGGCAAGAGAAGACGTTCCGTGGAAGCACCTGAGAAACTGAGCCTTCTACGGGGGGGGGACAGGGAGGGAGGGAGGTGTCTCAGGTTGCGGAACCCATCCGGCTGACACTTAATTCATGTCCGTTCGGTAATTCCACGAAGATCTTCGAGCGCCAGTCGTTTATTCCCAGTCTAGCTCTTGCAAGGAGCGCTGCGCCCGGCGAGTTTGTCGTGGATGCTTAACCGACTTCATGAATTGTCTACCCCTGCGTTTTCTCATAGCATCACGTGATGGGGTGTGTTGTTGTTTGCCATAAGCTGCGCACGTGCTTTTTTTTTTCCCTTTCAGGGTCTTTCTGCTGTCTCCTCCCCTGATAATGCAGGAATGTGATCAATGCCCGATCCCCCGGTAAAGCCTCCGTCGGACATTGATCACCGCAACCCCCTGAAAGGGAGAGACGCCCAGACGCACCAAGTTGAATTCCTTCCTGGTTAAGGGACCATTCACTGCCTCCTCACTTCCCTTTTTTAAAGCCACTTAGTGTATACTACGGCCAAATAAATCCTTGTCAGCTCGGACAGCGCGAGCCCGGATTCACCAAGTCTTTGTTTCAGCTGCAAGGCATTTAATCAGTCACTAAAGGTGAGCATCAGTGCTGCCTGTTACCGACAGGTATATATTAATGTAGGTAAAAAAATTCATTCTAAAAATCTTAAAACGCACATAACCTGTGAGTTTTATAAAAGAGGTGCTATTTTCTTTTACGTTCTGATGTCCAAAACGCACTTTAAGTCACCCTGACTTAAAATTCATATGTTCCCCTGTGATTATGTGTCAGTTGTTCGCTCAAATGTGTAAATATCATCCCACTTTCCAACACAGCTTCTTAAATTATCGGCTGGTATTTATTTCCCTGGCAACAAAACGATTTATTTCCCTAATAATAAAGAAAAAAGAAAACAGATTAGAACCATCAATTCTCCGCACGCAGCTTGTATCCTGAAATCCTGAAGGATGATGTGGGTGACACAAATTAACATAAAAGATAAATACCAGGTTTAGGTAGTTGGCGCAAATACTTGGCTTTAAATAAATAATGGCTGGAATCTGACGGGAGAACGTAAAATTAGTTTTAAAAGAATCGGATATTTGGTGTTCAGAGCTTAATTTGATCTATGACTTCTCATTTAATCTTCTTTTTTATTTGAGTCGTTTTTTTTATGACCAAAAGTTTTAATATTTCCATAGGCAGAGAACAGCGGAATGTCTTTTAAGATACCTGAGAGAGAGAGAGAGAGAGATCAGTAGAGAGATCAGTAGAGAGAGATGACGTCAGTACAGAGAGAGAGAGAGAGAGAGGAGAGAGAGAGAGAGAGAGAGAGAGAGGAGAGAGAGAGAGAGATCAGTAGAGAGAGATGACGTCAGTACAGAGAGAGAGAGATCAGTAGAGAGATATGACGTCAGTACAGAGAGAGAGAGATCAGTAGAGAGATATGACGTCAGTACAGAGAGAGAGATCAGCAGAGAGATATGACGTCAGTACAGAGAGAGATATGACGTCAGTACAGAGAGATGACGTCAGTACAGAGAGAGAGATCAGTAGAGAGATATGACGTCAGTACAGAGAGAGAGAGATCAGTAGAGAGATATGACGTCAGTACAGAGAGAGAGAGATCAGTAGAGAGATATGACGTCAGTACAGAGAGAGAGAGATCAGTAGAGAGAGAGGGACGGGTGAAAAGGTGTGCTCGTCTCAGTGTATGTGTTTATATGAGCACTCGTGAGTATGTTTCTCTCTCTGTATCAGAGTATATACGTGTCTGAGTGTGTACAAAAGGGTTTAAGCACAGACCCATCATCTCTAGCATTATATCTACGTAGCTGATGAAAAGGGTGGAACCCAATGTTTTCTCTCCCAGTGATCACATTTGTCGAATCAGCATCATTTCTCATCATTTTTCTTGTCTTAACGTATTATTTTTTTTTAAAAAAAGATTCCCTGCTTTCTTCATTTAGACGTCGCCCATACGAACGCTTCCGGAGACGGCCTGCTGGACTCCTGCGTTCGTCCTAAGTATCCTCTGACTGACCGAAAGTTACATTTGTGACCAGCAGAACCCGAGATATCCGTCTGTGACGCCGTGGAACGGCGCTTAATTTACCAATAGATTTTATCTGTTTTCTTTTTCACCAGCAGCAACCGTCACATTTGTTTGTTGTTGTTTTTGTGGGTGGGAGAGAGAAGTTATTTGCTGTCCCAATAATCTGTGAAAACAAGGCAGGTAAAGTGAAAGTATAATCTCAATAACACGTGATTAGCCTGGCGTTTATTTTCCTTGCCGCGGTCGTCAGTTTTACTTTATCGAGCCACGAAACTCTACAGCTCATCAGCAAAGCCATCTCTGGGATTCATCTTGTGCCTCCTATCGTCACATTCTCTCATAATTGTAGGTTCCGACTCCAGTCTGCGAGACAGGTGGAGTTGGCTGTTAAAGGACTAGGTACTTAACTAATGGAACCACGGCTCTGGAGGTGTCTGCGTGGGAACCACTCGATTTAAATGTCAAAATAAAATAACCCCCCCCAGAAGGGCACATTCTATTTACGGAGCGAAGTTTAAAGGGCGGGAACTGCAAAGACGGTGTCCTCATCAGCTGCCATACCTAAGCCACCCAGACTTCTTCTGTTACTGGCGAACACATCGAACGTCCGTCCCTCCTTAATAACCGCATCCAAGACCGCTGAACGCCAGCGATGAAAACGCCACCGGTTCCCGCTGCGAAATCAATCGCTTCTTCTGCAGCCCCTCCCGACTCTTCGATCCGCCGGAGCAGTCTGACAGGACCGTGACGCCGGACTGAACTGAATCTTCTCTACATCAACGGAGTTATGCAAGTAGCGGGAACCGACAGATAGTCCAGCTATTCATTATTATTTAATTTTTTTTTTTTGTTGTTGTTGTTGTTGTTAAATTGTTACTCTGCGTTATCTTAATCGAAATCGATAGGGCGAAATAAATAAATAACTTTAAAAAAAAAAATGTCGTTCGATTTTCTCTGAAGCGATGGTTACGGCGCATATTCTCAGACCTGAAGCCGTTTGGATGGTCGGGGTGGGGAGAGACCATTGGCCGTGACGTCACAAGTTGACGGGGATCTCTCCCCAGAGCGAACCCCAACGACGGGCCAGCGCACAACACCGACAACCACAGTCCTGTCTAAACGGCTGGCGCGAGACGGGCGATTAGAAAGGAAAAGTGAAAGTAAAAGAGAAGATGGCGTTTCTGTATTTTTAATTTTCCGACGCCTTCCATTTACGCTACAGTATTTTTTTTTTTTTGTAAATGTACGCGTAAATTTTAATCCTTAAACAAACAAACAAACAAAAAAAGGGGGGGTTAGGGTTGGGGCGGACGATCCCCAGTCTTAAAAACAGCTTTACGTTGGTAGACTTTACTGATCTCGAGCAGATGGAGGCCGACGCAAACCTTCCTGTAATCCGATTACGTCCGGAGACGGTACATCACAGTCGTCATGTGACGTACGACGACAGGTACGCTCTTCATCTTTGGTCTGCTCCCTGACATCTGTTTACTCCTGTGTCTGAATCAGCGAACTGTGCTGAGCCCTATAAATATCTTCGTAACTGAAGAAACATTGTTTTGTTTTTTTTTTAAATCTTTTCTTGATAAAAGTTTCCGCCCAGGTCAGACAGATCGCTTAGCTATCTCGCCAGCCGGACACACCGTCTCGGCAAAGTTTTGAGTACCTCCACTTATTTGATATTACACCTGTCTGTCTGTCTGTCTCTTTGTTTGTTTCTCTCTCCTCCCTTTACATGGCTCAGAATGCTTAACAATGCTGTTAATTTGTAGATACATGCCGACGATCTCGTTGTTAGAGAATGTTTTATAAGGTGTGCATCGATCGTTCTTCAAATGCTAACGACCATAAACAAGGGACGTAACTGGGAGTTTTTGTTTTTGTTTTTTTTTTGTGACAAAGAGGATTTTATTGCTAATAAAATCGCAGTTACTTTGATGCTTGATACGGACGGGATCAGTCAGTTTTTTTGTTTGTTTTTTTTATTGCATTTGGAACTTAAACGCCCATAACTGACAACCAAAATCAGTATTTCTCGCGGCTTAACTTTAATTCCTCTTCCTGCGGAAGTTCTGGCATAACAGAGCCTGCCGCGGCGAAATTCGCTTCCGCCGTGACTAATGGTGATGGGAAGAAGTCTCGCCCATTGTTTCTTTTACAGAGAATATCTGACACGGTTAGAACCTTTCTTCACTTCTCTTTCGTTCTTTCACAGTTATCCGAATATAGAGAAGAAAGCTGAGAACTTACCGGGTATCATAGCGTCAACTCAATGAGAGACCGGGTCCGCTCGCATTGTTGCCGCGAGGGATAAGTTCTGAGTGGCAGGTGCTTCCACCAACCGCGATATTGGCTGCCATTCTAGGCTACCTTCTAATGATCGCTTTTTAGATTGACTTTATGCTCGTTTCTACATAATTTTTACAGATCAATTTTTAATTTAAAATGTTGGAGTGTTCGAACTCTCGATCCGTTGTAGTAATCTCCGCACAATTTTTTTAAAAGAAGCAAAAAAGAAAACAGTTATTCGACTTTAATCTCCTTAAATAAATATACCACTGTTTTTTCTATCGGTTCGAGAATAAATCTGCAAATCTTTCGCGCACTTTTACGCAATCTCGAAATTCATCGCACAGCGGTAACCCTTTCTCTTATCCGTTTTTTTTTTACTGTTGGTGAGAAAGACAAACGTTACTAGGCTTCCGATACGCCACTGATTCTAACGAAAGTAGAGCGGTTGTGTTCTGCTAAGCGGTGCCCGCGACTCCAAAGAGAGGCTGAAACATTCGCCAACTTTTTCGTTTTGTTTTATTGCGCAGTCCGTCATAAAATAAAGAGATTATTTGACAGAGACAGCAGTGCTTACTCTCCATCTCTCTCTCTCTCTCTCTCTCTCTCTCTCTCTCTACTGACGTCATCTCTTTCTGTACTGACATCATCTCTCTCTGTACTGACGTCATATCTCTCTGTACTGACGTCATCTCTTTCTGTACTGACATCATCTCTCTCTATACTGACATCATATCTCTCTGTACTGACGTCATATTTCTCTCTCTCTCTCTCTCTCTCTCTCTCTCTCTCTCTCCTCTCTCCACAAGTTGTTCGACCAGACCGGATTCTTTCCCACCGCCGATCAAAGACAAGGATCGTGTTCTAACTCTTTTGATGCCTTGCGTTTCTTCTCATCGGTTGTGATCTACAACTGACTTTCACACTCACAGTTGATTTCAGTAGGAATAAAACACGAAAAATAGCGGCAGCTTTAGAATAAGAAATCAATTAAACGTTTTTATGGAAAGAGAGTTAAGGAAACAAATTATTCCTGCTTACAAACAGCTACAAAGCATTTTGTGTTTTGTCTGCAAGACTAAAACCTTTCGGCAACTCGGCATTTGAGGATTTCAATATCAACAATTTTGCTTTTTAGACTTTTATTGAAAAGAAAATTAAATAGCTGAATTGTTTTCCATATAAAAAATACGACCAGTAATGCCTCATATTATACTATAATTGTGCATTTAATTTCTAACTCGTCTTTCAATGTAATAAAATTGCATTTAATTTATATATAATTAAGGATAACAGAAAGATATTAATCGATTGTAAATGTATACTCATATGTTTATTGTTAATTATTAAATTTGAAACAGATTTTAGGTTATAATTTGCAGCAATATTTTTTTTTTTTTACAAATTTTAATAATTCTATTTCTTATTTAAAACGTATATAGAATTATTCTGTTACGTGCAATGTCGGAAACTTATAAGTAGAAACTTCGTCACGGTATAGATTCGCCGCACTGGGATATATCACAAGGTTAGCTAAGAAAAGCCGTTCAGAGATCGGCAGGTGGCGCGGTTCCAGTTACCTTGTCAGGCAATTGAAGAGCTACTTTATCTTGAAGTACAACAAAGTGAGTGAAAAAAAAAACAAATACGAAGCAAAAAGGGCCTGGATCTGCATCCCTTCTATCGTTTTCTAAATAGTCTGTGTTGATAAGTGTCGGTGAGTTGTTTATACCACCAGGTGTCAGGAAAGTCGTGCCAGAGATTTGAAGTTTCGCAGGTTTATTGAAAGGTTATACACTAAGATGGCGTAATGACGACCGTTTTAGAGGGAGTTATATAATACACGGAATAAAGGGGAAATAGTATTCATTTTACTAATAAATATGCTGTTTCTTATATACTGTAGTTAAAATAATCGCGATCAAAGGGTTAGTTTTAGAGCGATTTCGGCCAAAGGGGGGGTGAAGCAAAACAATCGACTGGATCAGAGGAAATAGTTTTAATTCCGGCTCTTTGTTTGATTAGAACCCTCCAAGGTAACCCTTTATATCGGTAGTACGAAACGAGCGCATCCTTAGGGCTGCCATTTGGAGTAATGGCAAGCAAAGTCATGACCGGAAAAAGCGTGGCATGCCGGGACACCCACTATTTTTGTCGGCCAAAAGCGCCGTCGACTCGGGGAAGAAGAAGAAGGAAAAAAAAAACAACAAAAAACACAATTAAAATAGAACTAAGCATCGATTATAAATAGATGAAACAACCTTCAGGAAGACAAGAATATCGGGAATAAAGAAGTACGTGATCGGTGTTGTTCGTTGGTGCCTGTTAGCGTGAAGCAGCTCAACGAACAATAACCGGCTGAGTTTTGTCCGCCGGATCCTCGAGTAATTGACCCTCGACCCCTGGCTCTCGCGGCAGCGACGAGAGTGAGGCAGCCTGTATTGTATACCGCACCATCGCCTCCGCCGCCGCCCGCATCCCCGACCTGCTAACTATGCAAAGTCGTTGTTTACCCCCCCCCCACCGACGCATTATACGTTCCTTTTTTTTCTTTTTTTAAAGTAATTTAATCGTATTTATTATTTCAGTTCCGTTCAATTCGTATTACATCTTGTCTACTATTTCTTCGAGAAATAATAACCCCTCCCCCAAAATTACAATAATGCATCCAGAGCTGACTCTGCAAAGAAGGGTTCTTGTTGTTGTCGTTGTTAGCCCGAGCGTACACAGGCGTCAGTCAGAGTTCCGTCCGGCAGAGCTTTGAGAACTTTTTTTTAATTTACTCCGATAACAAAGCCTCCCTCCCCACCCTCCACCGCATCTCTCTTATTCCTGCCCCAGTCATGCGGATAGTTCGAACTTGCGAATTCATCCACGCGTGACTCGCTGACATCGGTCTCTAACATCTATACTTGTCCGCTTAACGGGAGGAGCGCTGGCCCCTTATAGTTCCGCGCCGTGAAGAGAGCAGGCGTGGGACCGGACGGAAAAACTCATCTCTTCTCAGTCTTTAATGGCTGACATAAAGAACCGAAAGACCGTCTAACAGTGTGAAGGACAGTAAATGTCACGCAAGTGCGACATTAAGACGAACTTTCACTTCCCTATGCGGAATCTCAGAACGGTGGCGTGACGAACGACTTCAAGTAAAAGATTAACTCTTTCGGGCCCTTTGCTGTTGTTGTTGTTGTTGTCGCTGCTGCTATTTCTGCGCTTAATAGGATTTTTCCACACCAAATCTAATCTCAGTTAATAAAACAAACGCGAAATATTTCAGCGAGGGAGCAGCTGTCGTAGAAGAGTCTTCGCAATAAACCACGAAGCCCCATAACTTCAGTTAATCGCTTTCTGCCATAACACCGAAATCCACCAGTTCGATTTCGATGACATAACCATAACCGTTAGTGGTAGCCGCCGGAACTCTTCCAATTAAGAACCCTGACGTCAGTCCCCCACTTCTGGTTTACAGGGCAGTCCTGGGGGGGAACAATCAGAACCTACTTTAAAGGTAACACTCTGTTTCTTAGCCGCATACTTACGGTTGTGACTTTTGTCCGTTTCTGTTATATTCACCTCGCGCTGTCTTCGGGTGAACTCTTGGAGAAGTCGATCTTGAGCAGGACTTCCTTCTTGGCCCCGTGGTTTAGTGGAACTTGAAAGGTCTCCCGCCTGTTTCCGCGCTGTCGTAGACGTGCGTGCTTCCGTTCGCTCCCGTGATCTGGTGGCTTTAAAAGTTTGGAAACAAACGAATAAACTAAGATGTGGTATCGTGGCAGGCGCGAACTCGAAGTCACTTCCGGGAGAGCTCCTGGGTGCGAGCGCTTGATGGTGGCGCCGCTTCAAAAAGAGAGAGAGCAATTCGGGAAGTGATGAGAGGCAGATTTTTTTTTTTTTCCCCTTTCACGTTAATTAACCAAAAAATTAATTCTCGAAAAATCAGAACAGGAAAAAGAAATTCTGCTGTTTACCAAATTTCGGTTCTAATAGATTTACTAGATGTCCGCCGATTCTGTTACTCTACCTGAGTAGCATCACGGTCACCTGACCTGGTAATCCCCCCATTAACTCATTTTCCTTTGTAGTAAAAACGTTTTGTATAAATATTCATGCACTATGAGTAATCTCTCTGTAAAAGTATTTTTTAAACATTATTACACCTAAACAATCAAACTGTGAAAGGAAGGCATATACACTATTACCCATAGCTCCAAGCCACCTGATTCTCCGGAAATTATTAATCTAAGAAAAGGTAAATTGCTGTGATCCTAATTAAAAGAAGAGTTTAAAATAATAAAATTTATTATGAAAACAGTAAACGTAGTTTCTGTGAAGAAGAACTCGCGTCTGCGGAGGATGGAAGTTTTCTACTGACAACCGGAGATGGACGGCCAGGTGAAGGCGCCCGATCGTCAATAAGGAGAACGGTGCCGCAGAAATATTTAGCGGGAACAAGATGTAAAAAGTGAGGGAGGAACAAGTTGTGGAAGTTTACAAACAATTCGAAACCAGTTTAAAGACAACGGGTCTCGGGTGCCATTAGCAAAGCGTTGATGGCACAAGACGATCACGTGACGAAGCCTAACGAAAGTAGATCAGAAAAGAAAGTGATAGCACAGTAATACAATACAAAGACTCGTTGCCTCTATAAATAAAAGTGCTTCGGAACAGCTATTCGCCGGCCAGAGATGCAAGTGATGCAGCCAATGTATCGCATTTGATATGCTGATGATGGACTGCCAGTTCCAGAGGTTGCTTCAGCTGACAGAATATGCTTTGTTCTCAGATCGAAAATAGGACAAAACGGCAGGGTACCATACGACTCTTCGATGGTGCTAGAAGAGGAGGTTTTCGCTCTTAGATAAACGCACTTAAATCGGACCCAAGGTTTTAAAAAAAGAAAGAGCAATCATGCGACCAGGGTAAACAGAACCTGTTCTGCCAATTGTCGGAGAGAATAAAATCAGACGCCAGTACTTTTGGGCGTTATTCCAAGAAAGAAGTGTGAAGGATTTCGCTCGTTCAAGACAAGATTCTGTCACGTGAAATAGAACGACGTTAAAGCCTACAGTTAGAGTAAAAGTTTAAAACTAACGGGCGCCTTTAAGCTTTTAATATTAGGGCTCGTGTGACGTCATGTAATGCTATGAAAAGAGAGCTAAGTTTATTGTGAAAGGTTCATTCTTGGTTGCACGGCTATCCCAGTTTAATCAAAGTGGGCGCAGAGTTTACGGATTCTGGAAAATTTACGACGATTAAATATTAAAATTCCAAAAGTCCGATGAGCATTTTCAAAAAAAAAGTCATTTATTTTAAAAAGTTCGCCTTTATAAGATAAACATTGGTGGTTGTTTGTTGCTGGTTACGGAAAGTGGACAATGGCGGGAAAATGTAAAGATGAAACGGAATAAGGAAAAGACCAAGGTATCAGAGAGGTGAGGAGAAACGTCAGAGACGTTTTCCAGCGGATTGGTGTTAATCCAGGCAGGCATCTCCCGGCTGCGGCGCTGTTAATAATGGAGAATGAGCGAACTCAGCTTCGGAAACAGATCGACGAAGATAATCGGCTTTGCTCTGACGTAAAAGTTAGAATGTCGATTTGTCGAGTTTTTAACTATACTTACTTATTTTTCGTCGAAATTCGAATTGGATAAGTAAGAACGGTGCCCTCCCTGTTGACGGCCGCCACGCTAAAGACAAACCGGAAGTTAAGATGCCTCTTTACATTTTTACAGTTATGAATACGCGTTTTCATTTCAAGAATTATCAGGTTTCTAGCCGTTATCCAACAAAAACATTAACTGAGTCAGCTTTAATAATTAGATTTGTACCGCAGAGAAGAAGTATCGAAATTCAGGAAAGGTAAACATTATTAATGCAGGAGAAAAACTTTCTGTTTTAGGGTTTACAGAATTTTAAACAGGGTATGATGAAGGCTAGACGCGGAGCAAGAACTTCGCCGATCATCGCGAACTGTGGAGGGTTAAGCGCTCTTTCTTCGAGTCAGCAGATAGGCCTAAGTGACAAGTAGATGCTGTTGTCAGATATGGAATGAGTTTACTTTAGATGAGTACGTCAAAGAATTTTTTTTAATAAAAAGAGAGAGAGCTTACTGGCTGACTAGATGTCTGTTGTTGTAGGAGAAGAGACCTTTTGCCATTAGCCGATTGGATCTTCTATTAGAGGCCACAGAGCGCCGCATCACGATACAGATAAGGATGAGTGACATTTAAACAGAAGGGGATGTGTACGAATGGGTGTCAAGAAGAACCTGAAACACTAAATAAATGACGGTTGAATATCCGAATCGTCGGCTGCTGGAACCAGCTTCTGCTCCCACACAATGTCCTTCATTGAAAGTCGACGAAATTTGACGTTATATCTCTATTAAAATGCATTGGCTTTCATCGCCAGCCTCGTACTGGTCAGTGGCGGTGAATAAGACGGACTGTTAACCGTGAACAGTCGTCCGGGACTATATTAATTAAAACCACACGCAAAGAAGAAAAACAACATGTATGTCCTTATCTCTGGTGATTGCGGCCCGAGTTCTGATCGTTCCACAGCTGCTCCAATTTACCACCCGGGTACGTAAATTTATTTTTTACTCCCGCCACTCTCTGCTTCTGTTCGGGTGGCAGAACTCTGAAGATGCCGCCATCATTTCATTCAGAAATTCCCTGACATATCAGGTTTAAAATGAACTTGCAGAGCCTTTACGGAAGTAGAGACAGAAAAAGACATATGAGCGTGCGTGCAAAATCAGATCTTAACCCTAAACCAGCCACTGTACAGGAGGGTCCGTGAACGTTTCTACAAAGTAGTGACGATAACAAGAATACTGTGTTTGCACTAAATATGGACAGAAGTATAAAAGGAGAAACAATGTGTCTTTCTATAGCAGTTACATACATATTGACTGTAGAGAATAAGATAAGGTGGTTTGACTTGTATGTACACTAAGGTCGTTGTGTTTTGTCTTTTAACCTACCATTGAGGTGACATTCACAGAGCTTAAAATTAAATTAAAATTTTTAAATAAATGAAAAATGTATTAGCCGTTTCTTATTCACCGTTCCTCTGGTTTATACACAAGAAAAATATTTAAATTTAGCAGCGCGACTGAAAAGTAACTTTACTTTAAATATTAAATCTTGAACCATTAGCGTTGTAAGAACGGTACAGATCTGACGAAGTGGTCAACTACTTTACTTTGTTATCTACCCTAACTGAGGTCTTACTGATACAAGCTATGACGTATCTACCCTAACTGAGGTCTTACTGGTACAAGCTATGACGTATCTATCTAACTGAGGTCTTACTGGTACAAGCTATGACGTATCTACCCTAACTGAGGTCTTACTGATAAAAGCTATGACGTATCTACCCTAACTGAGGTCTTACTGGTACAAGCTATGACGTATCTACCCTAACTGAGGTCTTACTGGTACAAGCTATGACGTATCTATCTAACTGAGGTCTTACTGGTACAAGCTATGAGGTATCTACCCTAACTGAGGTCTTACTGATACAAGCTATGACGTATCTACCCTAACTGAGGTCTTACTGATAAAAGCTATGACGTATCTACCCTAACTGAGGTCTTACTGATACAAGCTATGACGTATCTACCCTAACTGAGGTCTTACTGGTACAAGCTATGACGTATCTATCTAACTGAGGTCTTACTGGTACAAGCTATGACGTATCTACCTAACTGAGGTCTTACTGGTACAAGCTATGACGTATCTATCTAACTGAGGTCTTACTGGTACAAGCTATGACGTATCTACCTAACTGAGGTCTTACTGGTACAAGCTATGACGTATCTACCTAACTGAGGTCTTACTGGTACAGGCTATGACGTATCTACCCTAACTGTGGTCTTGCTGGTACACACATGGACTGCGAGTATCTCTGTGCTAAAGTCAGCAACGTTCCGTGTTAAGATTGGATAACCACGCTAATTGACCAGCGTCTTCAGTTTGCTAGTCACCAAGATCGAGCTTACGATTTAGGCTAATAAAGTTAACTTGCTTTTATTTTGAGTGCAAGATTCCGCTGCACAAGAATTCTAAGCGTATACTAACGTTCAAAAAAGCAGGCAGATATCTGTCAGCTTGTCGGATTTGTCGACTACAGCAGTGAAGACGTACCCGGTTACCCGCTATTCCGCCATCCCAGCACTGAACAAGGGTCTCTTGTTCGTAGTGTGGGAAGGCCAGGAAGTCCGGATACAAACCCATCAGTTATCTGTATTCGTGTTACTAGTAATTTTTTTTTCATCGAAGAAGTGGTAACAAGGTTCACTACACGACGTGGCCTATGGTGGCTCGTGAGCATCAAACCGAATTTTATCTCCTGGTAGAAGCGGTCCCTGGAAAAAAAAACAGCAACAACAGAAGTCTGCGCTTATTCGATCTAACCCTGCTTATTGATGACTTTCTGGCGACATGGAGACAGCACCATGGTAAACACCACATGATGCCTTAGACCCGACAAAATCTTGAAATATTTTCTCTGACGCGTGAAGGCACGGACGGTGCACCGATGGGACATTCGTACTTTGAGAAGCCACGATCCGCAGTATCAGACACGACGTGAAAGCGGTGATCTTTAGTAGTTATTAGAAAGAGAAACATTCTGGAATGTTTTTAATGCAAAGGAGACATTTTTGCATTGATTGATCGTCACATTCGCAGACTGAACACACTAATACATACCGATCTGTCACAGAAAATAGATTCGCCATACGATACTTTCAATCACACAGACCCGATTTATTTCCAAGCCACTTAGTATTTTCCCTTTAATCATTACTGGTATAAATCCCTGACCGATCGAGGTGTCTGTGTTGGTTTCCAAATGCAGTAACTTTGATGTACTGACCGACGGACTTAACACAGAATCGATATGGCATTTTTGCTTCGCTAAGCCAGGCGAGCGGTATTTTATTCAGCAGAAAAGAAATAAAAAGCCAATCGACAGGCACGCAAAATCTTATTATAAAACATGTATAACTATCCCAGAAACACGTCGAGAACAAAATCAGTATTACTGTGTGTTGTTCTGTCTTGGAAAGCTAAAGTGAACCAGAATTCCATTGATTAAAAAAAAAGAAGAAGCAGCTTTTGATAACAAGAAACATTCCTGATAAAACTTAAGTTGTGGAGAACATTCACATTATCTTTAAACTCCCCCGAGACACTGCCGATAGGTTTTGTCTCCAACTAGTAGCGAATATGCTTATAATACAAACGCATGTTTCTTACCAATTTGGAAGTCCGCGATGATTCTGACCGCGATCTGTTTAAAGGCCGTGGAAACCAACCTTCACGGATGGATGGATGGATGGATGGATGGATGGACGGGCTGACGTAAAATGGAAATTACCGATAATGACCCGGTGAAGAACAGAGAGACGTTCTGACTTCTGGCCAATACCGGAGGAAAGAGCAGCAGCAGTCGAGGTGGGGGGATGGCACTAAATTAGTTTCTTTTATTTAACAAAATTAATCTTGATCGAAAAATGTATCGGTTACAAGTATAAAGTATTCTTTTAAAAAAATAATAATAATAATAATAGCAGAATCTTTCTGTATGCAAGAGGTTGCTGTACTTTTCGCCTGTCGGCCGAAACCAAAATCTTGTCCGTTGCCTGCATGGTACACAACTTATAATGTCGGTAACTGCGGTGACGAGCAAGCCCGAATAAGTACTATGCGTAATTTTAGAAGATTAAAAATGCTATATTAATATATATTTAATTTTGTTTTTAAATAAATTTCAATTTCCGGAGATACAGACTTATAGCAGCTGTTTCCCTTTAAACACTCGGTTGGCCTGGTAACATTTCGTGCTCTTGCCGCAGTTGTTTCCCCTTTCTATTGTCTAATTCACTCAATCTACGCGGAAGGGGAATAAGTTTCAAAAGGTAAACGGCGGAGAAAACTTCCTGTCTCAGCCGGATTTCTCGCCTTCTCTAATGGTTCATCATCCCCCCGACAGGTGGCGTGGCTAGTTCATAGGTTTCACGGTGATTTCTTCCGCTTTTATCTCGGGTTTCAAACCAGTCATTTGAAATGGGGCTTCTCTTGGGCTCCAGCTTCCTAAATTAATTGACTGGAAGATTTTAAAATTATTATTGCGTTTTGTATATTAATGTAAAGATAAATACTTACATACATAATTAATTTTCGGTTACAAAAAAAAAAAATCTAAGAAGACTGTTAAGCCGCGTCCCATCCGCCATTATTCGGTCTAGAAGTCTTGTGAGCAGAACAGGAATTCTGAAGGACCATAAATCCCTTATTTATCTCTAATTGCGCCCACTGTTCAGTCACCGAGCGCTCCTTTAAGTATCTCTCCCATAATGCACTTTTTCGAAACCACTTCCTCCTAAAAGTCCACCTATTTATGTTTTTTAATTACCAACCCCCCCCCCCGCTTCCACCACTGACCGGAGAAAGTCGGAGTTCTCCTTCAAATGGGTAGCAGGACCCGAAACAACATCCGCCGGCGTCGCTTTTGCAGCGGAACATCCGGGGCCTGGAGAACTCCCGCTTCCGCCGCCTTCAGCAAAAAAAAAGAGGGGGGGCAACCGTCAAAGCCGGTGGTGGGGGGGTTCGCATTTTGATAAATGGAGACATGTTCTGCTTGGCTAAACTTTCTAAACCCATAACGGTTTTCAGAGGCGTCTGCAAATTAGAGGGAGCAGATCGAGAAATGGCGGCTGAGTCGTGGCGCTTACTCCACAAAGTTCTTCTCCGTGGCTTTGGGAAACTCGTTAAATAGAAATTCTGAGAATATTATTAGTCCCCCCCCTTCCCACCATATAATTCATCATTCCGCTTTAATTCCATCGTTAAGGTGAATGGTAAACCATTTATCGGCTTTCCCCCAGAAGATAGTTTGTAAGAAAGAAATCTAAATTGACGCCCGACAGTTTCAAGTGGAAATCGTATTAGCGACGGCCTGGTCGTTGTCCTCTCTCCTGGCGGCTTCAGGCCGTTCTAAGTTATTCCTCGGTTTACTCGATGCGAGTTTAAGTCGACTGCGAAGTTGACGGACGGACTTCGGCGCGAGAAGATTTCGTGGCAGCCACGTGGAACGAGAAGCGCGATTCCAGGTTATGCTTTCGTAGGTAAAGATGTGTACCTGTCGTTTATAAACAAGCTCCGGGCAACTATGTCTCCCTCTCCGACCATCAACACGGCTTCAATGACTGACCATAAAAGCCCCACTAGCAACACAACTGTTTCCCCCCTAACCCCTCCAACTCCCTTGATGCGAAATAACGAGACCGATTCCTGCGACTGGAAGTATTCACGTGTTTTTTTTTTTTATTCAATAGAAACGGTAAAATTAGCTTCTCGGCACCGAGTACCCTTCCGGAGCGAGAAACGGGGCCGCGATTCAGGGCTTCCTGTCGCTAGAGATGTTCCGAGTCCATTCTTTGTTCAAAGACGCGTTTCCGGGAAAATGGCGCGGCTCTGAAACTCCACTAACGACCGGCCTCTGATCAGAACTGATGCTTCAGGGAAAGGGTGGGACTGCGCCGGATCCCCAGGGATGAGGTGCGAGTCTGTTTGCCTGTTTGTTTCGCGATCGGTTTCAGCGCCTTCCGCTTTGCCTCCCATTGAGAGAAATCCTCTCGATGCAAATCTCGCGTTCTTCAGCGCATCTGATATACTGGACATCTGCCTTCACCAGGTAAACATTCCACCGGCCGAAGTACGGAGACCCCACCACCACCACCACCTCGCTGCACGACCCATATGAGGCTTCTCCCTGCAGTTTCTAATGAAGACTTCATCAGCGCCTCCGTCTACACTTTACGTTCTTGGAGCCACCCATCAAACCAGAGCAAACACCGATTCACTGTGGTATGGAACCAATCCAGACTGGGAATGATCGAGAAAACATGGAATAACACGCCCCAAATATATCAAACCCTATTTTAAAAGACGTTAGGCGTTAATTTAATTTGAGTAAAATAAATTCGATTCGGTTAAAGGGAAGGGGGACAAAAAGAGACGGACTTGTGCAGCAATGATGGAGCTGAGCCTTCGTGAGTGAACGGACCAGAGTTTCCAATGCTCCGCCCGTTTATTTTTTTATTTTCGCGCAAGCGCAGTCTGTGGCTGGTTTAAGAAAGGCTGTTAGTAATACCAATGAGAAGATATTCTAGAACGTGTCTTAAATACGTCACCAAGTTTGTCTTTTTAGCCACGTAACTAATTTTACAAAGGTTAAAGTTTTTCTTTGGCTGTCTCTTCTTCAGAGTCACAGCTAATTCTAGGCACAGTACCGTTATTCTTAAAATAGACAGAATTATACATTATATTTGAAGCAATGGAGTTCCATGTAACTGACATATTCCTGCAAGTTGTTCTTTGGAAACATTACTGGATATAGTTTTATTCTTAGATTTAATATTAGATACAACATCATGTACTAGATAATGGAATTCGTTATATTTTTGGATTCAGAATTAGGCAAAGTGTGTGAGATATAACCCTGAACAGTACAACAGTATAAAGTGGACACGAAATGTTTCTAGAGGAAAAAGAGTTAAATTTTCTTTATTAAAAGTTTAAAAGGAACTCTAACTGAACCCATGATCTTATAAAAGGTGCAGCCTTAATCTCGTCAAAGATTATAACAAGAAGCAAGATACTGTCTCCCTTTCGTGTTATGATCGATGGATTACTGTAGACAGATTTTCAGTCATCAATGAACAAAATTTACAGCAGACAGGGATGTTCATCTTTTCCTTCAATTATTTAAATCACCGGATCTAGGAATTTTCTTAAATTTCACTCTTTAGTAACAGAAGGCGACCAAAAATTATTTTGTAGATCAGTAAGCAATATATTTCAGGGAAATTGGTTAGTATGTATCAGCGTTAAGAGGCTGGGGTTTAGTTGTAGTGAAGTCAGTTGGCTAATAAGAAATAATCAGAGATTCATTTGTATAATTGAACGAAAAACTTACATATATTTTTTTTTAAAAAAATTACTGGAGCGCTTGTCAGCCGTTGGTGGTGGGTTAAATTATCTACTGTGTATCGAAACGTTTTCACATTGAAATACGATACCTGACGCATCTAAAATAAGACAACCATTTCTCCTGAAACAAAAAGAAAGTTGTAATTCTTTATTATTTATAGACATATTTTGTGATTACTATTGATGTTAATTTGTGAAGTATTCTCCGAGCAGAAAACTCTTCCGCTGTGTCCTTAAAATGGTTATATTACAGAATATACTCATCTTTCACTCAGTCCCATTTTATTATAAAGTAAAACCTTTTCATCCCGGGGAGTTGTACAAACAGAATGATATGCCAATAATCATATGGCCAAAAAAGCATCCGACTGCATGATGGCACCGTGGGGAAATCAGACTA